>PVJA010009775.1:0-59595 GCA_004027025.1 Myocastor coypus
TAGAGAAGGAAGACTCACTGTCGGGCCTAACTGCAAGAGATGAGTGAGTTTGGGCTTCTTGTCTGCTGGAAACTGGACGTTGGCAGACCGCTGAACTGTAGGAGGCTCTCCACCCACATGAGGACTCTATTTTATAATCTGTTTCTAATTGTACTAGCATTTCAAGTTTTATGACTACATTTTTGCTAAGCCCTATTTCTGCAGAATCTTTTATGTGGTCTATGTATTTAGGAATCGGGATGTTTGATGGTTTATCATTACAGTTGGAAACTTTGCTGTAGGGAACTTTTAGACCTAACAAACTACATCATTTTGGATGGAATATATTCAGTAACTTATGTCAAATTAGTTAGGCACTACCTGTCTGGGACCATCTTCATCAAAATAAAAACTTTGTCTCGGATTAGGACATACACTTGAGCTACAATTTTGAACAAAAGCTGGTTAATTATTGCTAGTCCAGGGGCCCAGCGGGATGGCTCAGTGGTCTAAAGCACCTGCTTGGGAAAGCTTGGGCGGCTTCAGGGACCGCGGTTCGATCCCCGGCACCACATGCTGCGCCAGCCCTGCCGTCAGGGCGCGGGCTGAGCCAGCCATAAAAATGAGTGAATAAGCAAATAAAGGTTATGAAACAAGAAAAACATAAATAAATAAAATAAAAAATTCTTTAAAAAAAATTATTGCTAGTCCAGGGCAACTCTGGGTGTATAGCACTGGGCTGTCAGCTTAAGTCAGAAAAGGGCAGAAGCTGATTCTCCACATTCAGTGGCCGTTGAGATTTGTTCCTTTCTTTTACCACAATCTGAGATTGCTTTGGTAACTGATTTTTTTTTTAAAAAAACATTCTTTTTTTTTTTTTTTTTTTTCATTTTTTAGCTACTTAGTATGAGGTCTAACTACACAGCTCAGAATCACAGTGATCCTCTTGTTTTCAGCCTCCCCAGCTCTGGGATTACACATATGCACCAGGACGCCTGGACTCTGTCACTGGCTTTACCTGCCCTGGGGGCGGGGCTGGTGTGGCATGTGGGATAGGAGATTGAGCCCTGGTCCTTGCACTTGCCAAAGCAGGTGCTTAGTCTACTTAGCTATCATGCCGGACCTCTAAACATACATCCTTAAGGCAAAAAGACTTTTGTAAAAGTTTACAGTTCTGAAGTAACTTTTTTTTTTTCAAATTTTGTAGCCATATTTCTTTATTCTCCTTTCACTGTTCTTAAAAAAAATATATTAGTAGGTATTTGATTGAGTCATGCAATTTGTCCTCACTGAGAAGCTTGGTTGTAATTATTTCCCCTTTCATAAAAGAGGAACCTTTAGGTCAAAGCTTTTCATTCTTAGCACTATTGGCATTTTGTGCTAGGTAATTCTTTCCTATGAGGCACATTTGGGGCATTATGGACATAGGAAGTGCCTTTGGATTCTACTATTTGGACCCCAGTGACAAACATGCTAACCCACATGATCATCAAAACTGTCCCTAGATAATGCCAAATGTCCCCTGAGGAGAAAATTTGGTTTTGAGAATCATCTCCCCATGTTATTGACATTGTTAAATAAAGATTTATGAAAATGTGTTAGTGTATTATGAATTAAGAATAATTGCATTTTGGTTCATTGGCTTCAGGTTGGAGCCTCGCTATATTGTGCATGAGAGCCTTTAAAAACTCAGAGGAAACAAACAGAATCCATGTGTTAGAGTCGAAGGAACACTAACCACTGAGGCAGACATTGGGGAGTTGCAGGCTGTGCTCCAGGTTCTAAATCTGCCTGGATGGTTTACTTTGGCAGACTCCTCAGTGCACGGCCTCAGGCGAGTTACTTAACCTCTTCACCCTCACTTTCTGCTGCAGAAAATTGTGATTCCTCAAAGAGTGGTTTCTGAATAATTGCTCTCTCGTTCTGTTTAATTCTTTACTCAGAGCATGTAGAGCATGTGAAACACGTAATGCCATTTTTTTTTTCTTTCCCACAGATACTTTGGCAAGTATGGATTCTTTCACTGAATACATTGCTTGCCAAGCTAGGGGGAAAACTCACTGAACTGAAGACATTAATTGACAAAATATCTTATTTAGCTTGGATTCAAAAAGAAGCCCTCAGTGCAAGACTCATTTCAAGCATACATTTAAAATGTCTTATGGACTACTTAGAGAGGAAGAAAAATTTTACAAAATCCTAAACATAGCACTTCTAAGTTTTATTAATGTTCAGTTTGTGTCTGATTGGAGCGGTGGAAAATTCACAACGTATTTTTTTTTTTTTTTTTGCTGTAAAACCAGGAGCAAACTTTTATTTTTTTATTTTATAACTTTATTTCTCCCCATTTACGTTGACTCAGAGAAATCAATATTTTCTTTATAATTCCAAAGGCATGCTTGTTGATCACCAGTTCCTAGATGCCATGTGTGTCAACGTATTATTTCATTTGGTCTTTGAAGACACATCCAACGTAGCTATTTCCATTTACCAGATTGAGGGATCTCAGATACGTTGAGGAGTTAGCATCCATATTTACACAGCCAAAAGTAAATAATCATAGCTCTGCTTGCCTCAGACCAGCGCTTTGTAAGGGGCATAATGTTCTCTCTGGTAATCAAGTGCAAGAGTGGGAAATAAATATTCATCAAACAGCAGGAGATAAGTTACTATTAGAAGCAAGGGAAATAAATTGAAAGGAATCCTGAGGAAGGGCAGACTCAGAATATGAAAAAGAAAAGACAATAATGAACAGAATAAAGAGTGAGAGGGTGGAATGAGAGCCATGGGATAACAGACAAATTGCAACACTCATTAGATGAAAGGAAACATCTTTATTTTGAATTCAATAGAGACTCCTACAACATCTATTCAGCTTTCTGTGTTTAAATGCAGGATTATAAATGATACCCTCCTGCTTACCAAGAGTTTACTTATGGGGAATGAACTTTCCTTTGACACAGAGACACGCTTCTTAAGCATCAGATAGTTCTAGCTTTTGGACATTAATAGAACCAGAGAATTATGCTGTAAAGCTTCTGCTGAGACCAGGAATGCTCAATGGCCATTTTGTCTCAGTAAGAACTATAAATTTTGGATCATAGATTTTGGATAGAAGAGACCTTTGAGACTCTCAGGAGGGTTTTCCTGCCCGGGCAGAAGGAGCAATGAACACCATTACGCAGGCATAGGAAGACCGTACTGCAGCAAGGACTGCTTAGCAAGCTTAACACTTCAGACTGTATCTGTCAAGGGAAGATTAAGTACATCTTAAGTCCTTTCGTAGCCCAGTTCCCACTTACCCATCAGATCTGTCTTCCCTTTAGATTTGTAGGAAACACTCTCTCAAGAATGGGGACAGAGAGCAGTAGGTTTCAGTTTTTCTGCATATGCTGGGTTTGCATATCCAGGCACTAGTCACAAATGATATTAGGGGGCTTAACATTGACCCTGGAATTCTGATGATTCATTAATAGCTTATCAATAGATAGTGAAGCTTTGTAAGAGAAGCCACAAAATTGTATTTTCAAATAGTTATCTCACTTGTTTTAATTACTTGCAGCTAGCTGTAATATTTATAGAAAGTATATTATATAAGGTCTCTTTATGGTCTCTCTTAGTTACTTTTCACTCGTTGCTGAGACAAATACCCAACACTCAAAATGAAGGAAGGAAAGGTTTATTTAGCTCACAGTTTGTGGAGGTTTCAGTCCATATTTGGTTGGCCCAAGGTTGAGTGGGACAGGGTAGAGAGCATCCAGTTCATGGGGGCGGAACAGCAACAAAATGGTGGCAGAGGCAGCCAACCAAACAGAGCAGCAGCTCTAGTTTATCTCTCTGCCTCTCTTTATATTACATTTAGGCTCTCTGCCTCGGCCTCCACCTTAGGCTACACCCATAATCCCAGAAGTACTGAGACTCATAATCCCATCAGTTCTAAAACCCATAATCCCAGGGATCATAGATCTAATTTCAAACACTAGAAGTGCCCGCCCCCTGACTCATGAGGCTTTGGGGGACAACTACACATAAACCATAACATTCCACCCCTGAACCCCCAAAGTCTCATACATATCCCTTTGTACAAAAGACATTTTAGTCCATCCGGGAGAGTTGCCGAAGTCCCAATAGTTTCAGCATTGCTACTGATCCAGCTGGCAGCAACCCTTGGCATTATCCACATAGGCATATGCAGAATGTGGGAAGTCCGAGGTTAAGAAGGCTTCCACCTCGATTTCAGAAGGCCTGGGAGGCCAGGCAGTTTGCCCCTGAGAGGGAAGTGTGTAAAGCTGGGTGTGAGAAGCCAATTCAGTGGAAACCCCAGAAGTTCCAAATCCCAAGTCTCCTCCAAGATCCAAGGCAAACTCTCAACTGTGAGCTCCGGTACAATAGAAGAGTTAAACATATCCAACATTTAAAGGCATAAGATAAATATTACAATTTCAAAAGTTGCGAACAACAGGGTAATACAAAACATTGGGACCAACACATGTCCAAAATCCAGCAATGTAAACATTAAATCCCATAGTTCCAACTGGAGCATCCAAAAACAGTCTGCACTGAGTTGTAAGCATCATTCAACTCCGCTCCTATGGCACTCTTGGTGGTAATTCCCATGGCTTCTCTCTTAGGCCGGTCTTGCTCCCTCTTAGCATGATCCACGTTCCTGGCTTTTCCTAACTTCTGGGGTTTCCACTGAATTGGCTTCTCATACCCAGATCTACACATTTCTTTCTCAGGGGCACACTGCCTGGCCTCCCAGGCCTTCTTCTGAAATCGAGGTGGAAGCCTTCTTAACCTCAGACTTCCCACATTCTGCATATGCCTATGTGGATAATGCCAAGGGTTGCTGCCAGCTGGATCAGTAGCCAGGCTTCCTTCTCTCTTGGCTGAAGGGGTCAAGGGCCTAGATCTCTGAACACTCTGACCCTGATTCTGAAAAACATATTCTCCATGCAGGCGCCATTTTGGAACCTGGTTTGGTCGCTGCCACCATTCTGGGACTTGGGTCTCTGTGGCTTCTCAAGGCAAAGCCTCTCTCCCTTGCAATTCTGAGGCTACAAAGGGTGGAGAGATGCTTCCTCTTGTGATGCCTTTAGGCCATCCTTTTGATTCTCTGGTTCCTTCCCAGCAATATAGATCTTTTTAGCGCCATCTTTGCGGTCCACAGCTTTCCTTGTGCTTCCTTTCTGGCCAAACTCACATTTTAAATCATCCTTTTTGGCTCTTTGCTCTTAATTTTCAACATAAATCTGGCTAAAAGCAACCAATAACAACCACGCTACCACCCCAATAGTTTGCTGCTTTGAAATATCTCTTGAAAGATTAATCAGTCTGCCATGTTTAATCTCAGTTCTAGGCAAAGTCTCTGAGCATGAGCAAAATTCCAAAAGACTTTCAGCTAATCCATAGCACAAATCATCTGGAGTCCAATGACCAATGCTGTCCTTTTTCTCAGCAGAAACCTCCTCAGCCTGGTCTTTACAGGCAGGTCTTTTGTCAGTTTTCTGGTCTAAGCTCTGACCAGAATCACCCAAATTGAACAGCCGAAGCCGTTCTAGTGCTTTGTTTATAGCAGACATCTCTTAACCTTTCCTATCTCTTCGCGTAAGCCATTTCCAAAAGCTTATAATCCACATGGTCAGGTTAGTGACAGCAATGACCCCACTTCTCTGGTACGAAATTCTGTCTTAGTTACTTTTCACTCACTCATTGTGAGACAAATACCCAACACTCAAAATGAAGGAAGGAAAGGTTTATTTAGCTCACAGTTTGTGGAGGTTTCAGTCCATATTCGGCTGGCCCAAGGCTGAGTGGGACAGGGCAGAAAGCATCCAGTTCATGGTGGCAGAACAGCAGCAAAATAGTGGCAGAGGCAGCCCACCAAACAGGGAAACACTGAGCAACAACAGAGAGCAACAGCTATAGTCTATATCTCTGTCTCCCTCTATATTACACTCAGGCTCTCCACCTCAGCCTCCACTTTAGGCTACACCCATAATCCCAGAAGTACTGAGACCCATAATCCCATCAGTACTAAAATCCATAATCCCAGGGATCATGGATCAAATTTCAAACTCTAGAAGTGCCCGCCCCTTGACTCATGGCTTTGGGGGAGAACTAGACATAAACCCTAACGTGGTCTTAAATAGTGGTTCTCAACCTGTGGGTTGCGACCCTGGCGGGGATCACCTAAAGCCATCGGAAGATGTTATTTATTACATTACAAATGATAACTGTAGCAAAATTACATTTTTGAGGTAGCCATCAAAATTATTTTTTGGTTTGGGGTCACCACAACATGAAGAACTGTATTCCAGGGTCATGGCATTAGAACGGTTGAGAACCACTGGTCTAAGTCAACCTGGGAGCTATTGCTTTACCACCTCTTATGATAAACAGAAATTCAGGTGAGACTGAGAGCACCTGGACAGCCTGTCTACAGCTATTCCACAATGGGAAAAAGGAAAAGAAAGAATGAGGCTCAGATCAAACTACCCTGGGAATTAATGGCTGTGTGTCTTTGAGAGAGTTACTTTTTATCATCCTTTGTTTCATTGCTGAATAAATAAGGTAATGGGATCTCCTTGGATTGTTATGAAGAATAAATAAAACAGTTCACATAACCCACAAAGTGGGAAATGAGGTTAGCTCAGTGCCTGTTTTCATTGTGCCACGAGGTCTGGTGATGACTCGTTTATCAAAGAGTAATCAAATACTGTTTGGGCAACTGAAACAATGTAGTGCCTCTGAAAGCTTCTGATAAAGATGGAGGTTGTAGAAAGAAACATATCAAGAGAATGTAGAAAGAGTTGGGGATTGTGGAGTCCTGATTTTTGAATTAAGTCACCTTTGCCTAAAGTCAAGCCGTGCTTCTCACTCTTGGCTGGCGTGAGAGACCTCAGGTTGCAAAATTTTTGCCTTACTGCCTGCCCTCTTTAGCAGCTTAGGGTTTGATGGCTGATCCTACAGAACACTGCGCCACCCACTACTGTGACGACCACATGCTGTGTCATTGGCTCTGACAGCGCATTGAGCTTCTCCTCACAGGGGTAGCCGGCAATCCTCCATCCTCCTCTGCAGCCCTGTGTTGCACTGCTGCTGTAGTGCCAGCCCTGAATTTGAGGGAAGCTAGTGCCATCTGATGCTCCTCTGTCTGGCTGTGGCTGGACACCTGGGAGGACTGTGAGAGGCTCTGTGTCACTTAGTTGTCCTAGTTATATAAAGGCACATGATGTGAATGCACCATCGTTTCTTGAAACTCACCTAATCCAAAGCACTGTGGGCAGATCTCCTTCCAGGCTCAGACTCCAGCCTCAAAATAATGAAAACTGGAATAAAATACAGATGACATGTTTAAAATGAGCTCTTTGATTTCATGACACCTCAGAACTTAAGGTAACATAGTCACAGGATTTGATCTGAGCTCGTATTTTGAAAGGATATTATCAGCAAACACATGTACGAACACATATTGTACAAGTTAGTCATGGTGTATACTAACTAGATAGCTCATATATTATTTGGAAGAAAATAAAATAAAATCCAACATATAGGTGTTTAATGAAGTTCCAATCTATTTTGGGCATGTGAAAAAGACTCCTGAAGTCACTGACATGTAGCGTCATTAGTACCTGTGATTTATATCTAATATATAATTCCCCTTGAAGCCTCATGCACCCATGAGGCAAGTGGGTCATGGCGAGTGACTTGCATCTCTAGATGAGTCCCCAGATGAGTTTATAGTGCAGTGTGATGCTGGGAGGTGAGGCCTGGTTGTAGGCAGCAGGGTGCTGGGGCACAGCCCAGCCTCCTTCCTTGATCTCTCTCCTTGCTTCCTGACTGCCTTTCCATGATCAAGCCTCTTCTGCCACTCCCTGACTGGTAGCAAGCTGCCTGCCTACGGACTGGACCCCCTCTACAGATTGTGTGTCAACTGTGGACGTCAGGTATTTTGTCCCATTGACCAGAATGTAACTAAGATGGTATCAAAGTTCAATTTCCTGGAAAGCAAGAGGACCATTTGCAAGTTTTAAAATAAAATTGAAAGTAAGATTCATACTTATGTTTAAAATATTTTCAAGGAGCTTCCTCAATGCTAAACCTAAGTCACTAACCGTATCCATGTTTCAACTCATCCAGTATTAATTTCCTCCAGAAGTTTCTTGAATAGCTATTTTAATACTTTGATCTATGATTTTAAAAAATTTGTCTCATCCTTTAAGGTTGTCAAATAAGATAGACTCAAAATTTCAAGCAAATGTGACTTGCTAATTTTATTTATTGATTTTTTTTTTTTTAATTTTAGGGAAGGATCTACAGGGTGTTTAGGGTCTCACTGTTACTAGATCGGACTCATAGTGATCCCACTGTTTACAGCCTCCCAAAAGCTGGGATTACAGGCACATGCCACCACACCCAGTCTTAATTGCCATCTCAGTGCACCCTGGGGGCATGGCCAGCATGGCAAACCTGGGGATTGAACCCTCAGCCCCTGCTTGGAGGCATTTTAATCCTCTGAGCTATTTGGCCAGCCCAAATCTGACTTCATTAAGTGTGGGTTTCCAATACTTAGTTCCAGAATGTTCTTAGCCTGGAATATTCTGCCAGTTATGATGTATTTGATATTGAGATACAGTTAATATTGCTTATGTAGAAAAATGTCTGAGTGGCTTTCCTACAAAAAGTAGCTATTTTGTTGCAGAAGAGCAAGACAGTCCCTTCCAAAGTCATTTAAGATAAGCAGGCTTTGTTAATACAAATAATTCCTACATACAGAATAAAACTGAAAAGAAATAACAGAAAGACACCTTCAAATGTCATAGAGAACTGGCTTTAATTTCTATATCATATCACCTTAATGGCCCATGTGTGGAAATGGCTTAGTAATACATATAATTTTAAAATTTGCAAACATGGTACTTCTAAGTATAAGACCCATGAAAAAGAGTAAACAAAAAATAAAATCTAATTTTACTATCCTAAGCTGACTGAATTTTCTATTCCCCAGTCAGTCATAACTTTAGGAAGTAAAGTCCATTATGAACTTGAACTTTGTATATTTAAATGAAAAATATCTTAGTTGCTGACACATTGCAAAAGATAAAACTCCATTCTTCTCTTCCAAAACATATATACACTTCTTTCCCAACCTTCTTGACTGTAGTACTTTAAGTTACAACAACAAAGTCAAACCCAAGGTCTTCCTAGTGCAGCTGTGGGGAATGCCAAGCGTAGCAGCATGTGGTTCTTGTCAGGTACAACTCCATCCGTCTCTGAAGCAAGCGAAGGGTTTGCAGATCATGCTGAGCAAACTCTGTGTGGAACACTGCTTGGCACATTGTGCCTTTATCTTTTATAAAGCACTAAAGTAAAAGTTGGCAGGGCTGAAAATTAGGGGTAAATCTTAATAGAATGGCTTCTATTTCATCAGTCAATGTTATGAGAGAACAGAGAGGGAGTCGCCGCAGAGAAACACAGTGCCTAGCTTACTGCAAGTGCGACTATGTGAGCTCCTCCCTTTGCAGCCAATACACTGCAGGCTCAGCCAGCTGTCCGGATCCACCCTGAAGTTTCCACCATGCATTTTCATTATGCTGCTGTCAAACTCTGTGGCTCATCCAACAGTGTGGACTCATTATTTCTGCACTAGTCATACAAGGTTTAAGTACCTGTGTCACAATCAAGCGGAGGATCCGAGCTTCTCCTGGGTTGTCATCTGAACCATTTGTCAATTCAACCTCCATTTATTTGAGGTTTAGGAGTGAAAAACTCACATTTTGAAACCCAGCATTGTTTTCTATTGTCAGAGCTTCCTTAGACCTCATTTAGAAAAGCATAAAACATCAGTTTTGGCCTAGAAGACTGTTCAGTTATTCTTAAAATGAGAATTATACTTTTTTTAAAAAAAAGTTGTTTTACTTCTGCTGCTTTTAGGCAGCTTCTTGACAGCTGTCCTGGACAAATAGAAGTCTAGTCTGTTCACCAGAAGTGTCCACTGAGAAGAAAACTTCACAGCTGCCTGTTTGGCTGATGTTGATTATTTTCAGAGTGTCTTTGAATGCGTTGGATATTATGGATGACACACGCAGTGGCCAAACCCAAGGCTGTCATCCTAATCATAATTATCTGAGAGAAATGCTTTTTAAAATAATTATTCCTAAGAATCTTGAAAAGCAACCAGATGGATGTATAGACATAAACAGGCTGAGATGTTTAGAATTATTGTCACAGCAACCCGCAGCCTGAGCTAGCTCTAAGAGAAGTTTCACGAGATGATGACTGTAGGAGCGAGGTGAGAAGCAACAGCGATGGTAGGGGTCGTGATCAGTGCGTGAGGTCTGCTGAGGCGAGCATGGACGTCTGCTTTGCTCTGCAAGTCTAAGGAGAGCCGCTAAGGCTGGCTCAGTCCCATGAACATCCATGTGTGGATGTCTCTGAGGGAATGTGCTTCCCAGGGTACTTTATTTCTCTTCAGGCCTCCTTTAAGACACTTAGAGGTGTGCTTAGAGTTTCTGATCACTTAGCTAGATCTTTAAGATCCTCCTCTCCATGCACCAAAGAAAAGTTCTAAAAGTAAAGATAAATTTGAACTAGGTTTTATCTAATTACAAGGCTTGTAAAACTGTCCCAGATAACTCCTCAGTATTTACTAAGCTAAGGCATAGATTCTCACTAATTTGTAGCTAGGTCTCTTTCTTTCACTTTTAATATCTTAAACTATTATGATAAACATATTGTATAGTGAGAAAATCACCACTTATGTATCCTGAACTCTAAATGTGTGGTTAGCAATAGATATTTCAACTAATTCATCATTACCATTAAAAATAATAGAAGCAGAGAGAACAAATATGAACCTTTTTTTTAAAAAATAAAAGTCATTAATCCTGCAGCTAAGAATTACTGGAAAGAGATGCAGCTGAAGGGATCTAGCAGTTCTGACCTGAAAACATGTATGTTCTACAAAATTCCACTGCAACCTTGCCCATCAACTAGCCTTAGTTTTCTCACTGTAAATCAGTCTTCATTTTCATCATCTAGTAATTTTTGCTATACACCATTGACCAGGATGAAAGAAGTTAACACTGAGCATGCAATGGACTCTGTGAGCAACAACTGTGCACACATACTACCTAAGAAGACAAATTGTAAAGCAGAAACATCCACACATGGATGCTGGATCTGCCAGCGTCCTGCTCCATCCTTGGAGTAGTTAACTTGTCTGTGACTCAGTTTGTTCTCCAATCAAAGAGGAATAGTAGTAAAATCCAAGAGCTATTGCAAGGATTAAATGGATTTCTATATCTAAAGCTCACAGAACAGAATCTGGAAAGCAGTACAGAAGGCTCCAGTGCGGAGCACCAAAACAAACACTGTACCATTACAAGTCAAGCATCTTGGGTATTTCTCCCCTTAACCAAAGCTGACTGACATATTTATTTTAATTAAACATCACATCCCTCAACCTTGGCAGGAAGAGCTGGTCTAGTGGAAGAGAGGAGTTCCCAGATGCCCACAAGCACATGTGGTACAACCTGGAGCCTTCCTGTACCATGAGTAGGAGCTGAACGCTACACCCAAAATGTCAACAACGGGTACAGCAGGAGGCATGGCTATAGTGTCAAATGTTGAATTATTTCTTCTTCTTCTTCTTCTTCTTCTTCTTCTTCTTCTTCTTCTTCTTCTTCTTCTTCTTCTTCTTCTTCTTCTTCTTCTTTTTTGGTCTTTTTGAGACAAGGTCTCACTGTACAGTTCAGGCTGGCCTTGAGCTCAGTTTTGTAGCCCAGGCTGGTCTCAAACTCTCACCAATTCTCCTGCCTCAGCCTCTCGAGTGCTGGGATTACAGGCGTGCACCACCATGCCCGGCTGGAATTATTTTTGCTGTTCTTGGGGCAGGGCCTTTGTCTGTGTTCTCCAGCACTGTACCTCAGATCTTGCAGAAAATCTGGCATGCAATTCTAATGTAGTATTTGTTGAATGAGGGAATGCAATGTATGGAATGTTATGTGCAAGAAAAGGAAGAGAAATCTCCAGCTTCCAGAGAGATTATAGAAAATGAAAAGATGAGGGCCGGCCCAATGGTTCGGTGGATGAAAGCACCTGCAAGCAGAGAAACAGAGGCCCTGAGTGCACTAAGATGGCAATTGAGAGTGGGCGCAGTGGCGTGTGCCTGTAATCCCAGCTCTCGGGAGGCTCTAAACAGGAGGATCACAACAAGTCAATCTAGGAGTGAGACCCTGAAACAGAAAAGAAAATCATTCCCTGCAGGTCATTCCCTAGAATAGAAAAGAAAAAAAAAAAGAAAGAAAAAAGAAAATTGAAAGATGAGAGAGTCATAAACCATTTACGTATGTTACTCAGAGTTAGATGAGACAGAAATTTGAGAGACCGAGGTGGGAAGGTCCTCCAAAATCAGCAAGCGTCTGAGTCTCCCTGAAGCATCCCTCCCCCTTCTTCGGGCTGTGCATCCAACAAGTCAAAATGTAGTGAGTCCACTCACTCTGCAGCCTGCTTCGGTTCTGCAGCTCTCCCAGAAGATTGCTCAGGTCTGCACGATCAGAAGGCAGCCTCTCGCCAAAAGCACTTAAGACCCTATCTCCCCCTTGGTGTAGTCCCCTCGTGCAGGAGCATGACCAGCCCTGCCCTGTTACACCTAATACAGACAAAGCCAACCTGGGAAGCTGCAGCGAGCCTACTCCTTAAGACCCAGGAAAGAATGTCAGGGAAAAGCTCCTCATAGCACAACAGTGCGGGGCTTTGAGGAACGTGGAAGACATGCTTTTTTTTGTGCCAGCTGCCTGGATGGAGGCTTTCCCTTACTGACTACTAAGTCATAAGTCATAGACTTGTAAGAGACTGCGGTAAGAGGAGTCTTAAATGCTAGCAGTACATAAGGGCTGTCAAGCCTTTATCTGCAAGTTGGCAAAAGCAAGCAAGCCTACTTACCCCTGCTGAGAATTTCAGGGCTCCTGTGTGCACCATTCGCACCCATCTGATGGGTTACTCCAGAGAACTTGCATGAATGATTCATTTTTCACTAAGTGATTAGTAGTTTGAGTTAGGCAAAATGGCTTATCATTTTTGTGCTATGTAAACAGAGAAACTCTGTGAGTTAAGGATCAATAATCAGTATGAAAAAAAATAGATTAGTTTGAGTAAATGTTTGGAAAAGCTCTACGAGAAGAAAATATATAAAGAGAATTCATATTATTGACTGTCCTGAAAAAAAAAATAAACTGAAATCTGTAGTTGGTAGCAGAATTCTGAAGAGCACAGTAATGTGCGCAGGAACCCCAGCCTGGAGATGATTTCATTTTCTCTAACAGGAGAGTGGGTAAATGCCATATAAAAGAGAATTATACCATGCAGAAAAACAAAACAAAACAAAACAAAAAAACATTGCAGTGGCATGTGACATTAAGGATCCATGTTTTTATTTTTTTATTTCATAATAAAATTTATTAGTGGATGTGCTATAAACAGTTGAAGAATTCATCATTTTCTAGCATTAAAAGAACTACATAAAGTTCACATATGTCCAACATATTTCAGGATAATGCTTAAAAATATGAGTTTCTTACGGGATCCATGTTTTTAAAGTAGAAAGTTAAAAATAGATAAATAGATGAAGATTTTAAATATCCATTTGGAGAGTCACTAGCGGCATCTGCCCTTGTCATAACCCTACGTAATGACTGCAGGGAGTGATGGGTTGGGGGGGCGTGGCCTTGCTTTGCGTGGAGGCAGAGTACAGGAGGGAGCCAGAGGAGCCAGAGGCTAAGTGCAGATGACTAGCTCGCTTCAGCTTGAGACTTGCGCTGTGGAATTTGTGGGTAAAAAATTCTCATCATTATTAGGAAAGAAGAGAAAAACAAAGGGAAAAGGGGAAACGGGAAGGAGACAAGGAAAGCAGAAAGGAGATCTTTCCTTCTATCACTTTTGAGAATGAACCCTGAGGAATACGAGCAATCCAATGTTGTGTGGCTAAGAAAACATGCAGAAAGATGAAGAGGGGAGAGGCAGGGAGGAGGAGGGGAGGGAGGAATGAGAAGAGTGTCAAACTAAAGTCTCTTTCTAGGCTTGTCCGAGGAATTTCACCGACCCACTCATGTGTTCATTTGCATATTTTATGAGTCATAGCTCCAGTTTGGGGAAAATCTTTTTAACTACCCAAGCCAAAATCACTTTTTAAAACTTCATGACATCCCATGAGTCCATTTCCTGTATCGT
This sequence comes from Myocastor coypus, assembly GCA_004027025.1. NCBI lineage: Eukaryota > Metazoa > Chordata > Mammalia > Rodentia > Myocastoridae > Myocastor > Myocastor coypus. Next base: position 14,212 of record PVJA010009775.1, read on the forward strand.
GGATGTTGGTGTGCTGAGTCTTACACATTCTGCTTTCTAGAATCTCTCACTGTCACCTACCATTCTCCATCTCCTTTGTCAGGAGCCAGGACCTTTAACTGTTTTATTTGCTCCCAGTTCCTGCTACTAGGCTTGCACTTAAAAGTGCACCCAAAGTTTTCTCTCTAAGGTAAAATCATGAAGCATGCCCTGTGCAAATCCCTTTATTAAAATGTGCAATGAAGTTAAAGATCTTAGGATCAAAGGTAAAACATTTCATACAATCTGACCAGCTACGCCCCTACATGGACAACAGTAAAAGCCTTGGTTCCTTGTGCTGTCACACTGCTTTTCCCTTCACCTTCATTTGCTATGCTTTTTTCACTGTGAGAGACCTATACAGACCCAGCTCAGGGTTTGATGACCAATCAATACTCAATAAGTATTTCTGGTATGAATTAACATGTTAAAAAAGACTATCCTGTAGTTAACTTGCCACATGAATGAAAATCTTTCCCCACCACTGGAAACTTTAATCAGGGTCCTCCTGCTGAGTTACATTTTTAGCACAATTTTCTATTTATTCATTAGTTAAACTTACTATTTGGTAGGGTCTTATTGATTCAATAACCTTCTCGTGCTGGACTTGAGCTTGTGGTCTCAGCCTCTAAGGCTGTTGAGATTATGGATGTTCACCCCACACTGGCTTGTGCACCCCCATACTTTCTGGTGTACACCACTGGCTTGTCCTACCTTATATTACTCATTCAGTTTTCATATTTCTTTCCATATATGTTCTAATACTATTTTTCTTTTACTTCAAACAAAATTCTGTTGAAAATAAAAGTGACTAGGATATATTAGAGTTACTTTTAGAAAAGTGTCTCTGAAGTAGATATATTATATTCTTTAGAAAACAGAAAATCTTTTATTTTTAATATCCTATCTATATGAAACTTAACAATGACTTAAGTCATTGTGTTTTCTTTATTTAAGTCAAAATACAGTATTACCTTATTTAAATCTAGAGTCTAAAGAAGTAGAAAAAAATGAATTCTCAAAAATTATATTAAATATATCTATCTGAAAAACATCCAAACAATTTTAATGCTATCTGACTTCAACAAAAGCAAGTCTATCAGCAATAAAATTACAGCAAGGAAACTGCAAAGAGACACAATTACTTTAAAAGGCAGGAAATCCAGGCCACAATGTCGTGATTATGTGTGTTCAGGACTTGGCTGCTAGGAGCACAGACTAAGGCCTTTGTGCAAATGTAGATCCCTTGACTGTACAGCTATGGCTTCCTTGGGGATCCAGAGCTTCAAAGGACCCTGAGATATTCAGGCTTCTGCGAGCTACAGGAAAGGGGAAGAGAGCTACTGGAAAAGTCTGAACTCAAACTATTTTATCCAATATGTATTTATTGTGTTCATTTCCCTTCTCAAGCCCTTGAGACTTTTCTTGATGGATGGAGCTGCCATCCAGAGTTCTTCGGCTCTTTCCCACAGACAGGAGAGGGATTTGGGTGGATGAAAGAATTCTAAGTCTTAGTCCAGGCTGTCAGCCTTCTTCCTAAAGAGGCTGTCCTTCCGAATTGTGAAGCTTGCATTTATAGTTCATATTATTTTTTTCCCAAGTTCCCACCATTCCTTTAATCTTCTCTAAAGAGGTCAAGTTAATTATGATCTTCAGCACAATCTCTGTCAGAGATTTTTACCTGGTGGCTCTCTGTCACTCACAACCTGCTGCATTTGCATACTTGAGGTTTTAGGCACCTTCCTGTTACTTCAGCTCTTGTACTCTGCTTTCTTGCTACAATTCTTGAGCAAGATTTTCTGGATTTTCTTGAATCTGAGTGTTACCACTCCTATTGTCCATTCTTTCCTCCTAACGTTGCTCTACCTTCTTCAGAGATGCTTTTCAGATTTTTTTCTTTTTGCATCAGTCTCTTCAGATCAAAGAGATCTAAGTGATTCCTCTTTGTTCTCGATATCTCTTTACAGAACTATCTATTAACTATTGTTGAGGGAGCAATGTACCACCTTCAGCAGCACATGAATATTTGGGGGTAAATGTTCTGTCCCTTTTCAAGGCTGTATCCTGGACTGGAACTCTTCCTAGAATTATTATTAAGTCTTTCAGATACACAATTCGTAAATTTTGGGGACCAGGCTCTTCTACAGGTGACTGAGAGCCTTCACTGGACTAATTGCTAATTAGTCCAAACTCTTCCAACTTTGTGACCAAGATTTTTTAATGTGGACAGAAAATCTTTCAGTTGTGATTCTCCTCCTTTAAGTACATTGGTTCTTTACAACAACAACTCTAGTGTTGCATACCAGGACTGCCCCACAGAAATTCAGGAAACCCAAGACTTATTACATTTGGACAGTACCTGAAAAGCTTCCCATAACTTTTCTGGGATCCACTAGCAAGACAATTCTGAGACAAACAACAGGCTTCCTGCAACTCCAAAGGGCACCAGTGCTCCACCTTTGGTTGCGAGTAACCTGTGGGCCATAACTAACCGCATAGAAGGAACCTTGAACATCCTGACTTTCATGTAAGCAAGTACATTGCCCACAAGACAGATCGTCTCCTGGATGCAGGTGGAAGTGGCATGAGGTGGGAGGATGAGGTGGGAGCTATTATGTACAAAATAGTACTTGCTAATTTTCTTTACTCACTGCACAAACGGAAAGCAATATTACTTATGTAGAGCGTTTGGGGAAGGAGAAAGGGATGATGGCAGCCAGAGCCAGGCTGGGGCTTGTGTCACCTTATATTCCACTTGGCCCCATAGCAGTCCTAGAGGGTAAAGCAGAGCCACTGCACACCCCTTCTTTTTACACACATCAGGTCTTAATGACAGATCCTGTGGGCTTGCTGCAGGAGTGGGCTTGTGTTCTTGTAAGTGTCCTGGGGAAGATCGCTTTCTTGTCTTAAAGTTTGTTCTGTGGCCGAATAACCTGAATCTATCCAGACTTTTTATAAGACACCCCTGTGCTCAAGATTTCCATTATCCTTCATGTTTGGCCAATGTAGGCAGGCAGGGAAGAATACTGAAGGGTCTCACCAAAGACTAAGAAAACTCTACTTGAGTCATTTTACCTTACGGAATACCAGTTTGAGCAGCAGAGTCATAACCTTGTGTGGATATTTTAGGGGAGCTACTTTGTCTTCATTCAATCTATGCCTTAAGGAGTATGATTTACTCTTCTCTGGGTGTGTCCCTGCCTCTTACAGCACATGCTCCCCAGGTTTGCTCTGGGATTGGTCTCAAACACACCAAACCATCTCCAAGATTCTACGCCTGAAGAGATCAGTTCTTCCTTTGGTTAACTTTTCCAGCTCTTGTTTCTTTAAATTACATCTTGTTTCCTAGTGTTTCTCTAAGATGCTTAAGTTCCAAGCCCTCTTATCCATCATCTGGGACTCCTCCATTTGCCCAGGGTGGCTTCCAGAAGTTCCTGCCTGTTTTCTGTCCCAATCAGAAAAAAAAAAAAGCCTTCAGAGTGCCAGATGGTTTCACTCTCAGGTCTCCCTCTGCTGTGTAACTGTAGGCCATGCTAAGAATATTTGCTGAGCACACTCACTCCTCTTGCTGCTAAAACAAAAGGTATATGGCCTAAGCAAACCAGAAATGTGTGTAGATCTACCCCACTGGAAAGGAGAATGCACAGTCATACCAACATGCTCCTCTTTGAAGACTTTCCAGCAGCCAGCCCTCAGGGCACCATGACTCAAAGTCACATTTTCAGCCAGAAACTTCTGGAATACAAGCAAGTGAAGGTCACTGGACTAGCAGAACTGCTTGGAAGAGCTTCCAGAGCCCATGGCCTCATGACAACATTCTTTGGAAGAACATTTTAGCTAATTGTGGAAGTTAGTGATGCTGGTGGTGGATGATGGCTCTGAAATCCAGGGGGCATCACTAGAGACAGGGGAGGGTTGTAGACTTGAGTCTGGAATACATAGGGCAGAAAAGTAGTGTGGAGATTCAAGCCAAATTTCTAAGTTACATTATATAGGTAGAATCCCGTTTTGCTTTTATAATTTTATTTGAAATGTACTGAAAGGAAGCAGTTTCAAAAGAAAACCAAAGTACATCCTGTAACAAGAAAGCATGGGCAGAGTAAATTGGGGAAAAAGCCTATGTTCCTTCCTGGCAGAGGAGAACTACAAATGTGAGTTGATCCTCCCTCCATAAAGAAAATATTATGGAAACATTCCCATGAAACACACACACACACACACAGAAATATCCTTTGAAGGGACTGACAGAGAATCAGCATTCAGAGAATATATCCAAAATGTAACACAGGAAATAAAGGAGGCAAATCCTCTTCCTTCGCCCACCTGGAAACATGAGTTAGCTAATGGAAGGCCTTGAACATTGCTCCAGGATCAGCACACAAACTATCTCTATGGAAAATGGAAAATGAGTAAGATTTTCAATCTTGCATCTTGCTGCAGGACTGAGAAGCGAAGATTCCTCTGTGTCCTGATGCTGGGAGTCACCGCCCTACAGCATACCTCATGGAACCCGAGCAGAGGGATTTCCCAACACAATGTAATTTTGACAAAGTGTTTGCTCTGACGCAGACACTGTTGACCTGCTCCCCTTCAAGGCCCTGTGTGAGGAGATTTCCTGCAAGGAACTGGGTCAAGGAAAGTTTTTATTGCTGCATACATTAGTTGGTGTTACCACATAGCTTTTTGTCTTCCTTGAGAACACTGTCAACAAAATATTCCTTGGCACTAGCTGGAATGGCATTCCCTGCCTTGACGTGAGTTTCTTTGTATGAGGCAGGTTTGCCTGTGAAGATACTTTGTTATTTCAGCAGCCTTCAAGCATGGAATAAATACATTTCCACTGGGTTGGCATTTCCTCTCATTTCCTGTAGGAGGGGCTGATTGTTCTGACAGCTCCCTGGGGAACATTTTCGCCTTTTTTGAAATGACTGAAGTGACAGATGTCATTCCCTTGTGCTCACAAGTTATGTTGAAGAAAATCAAAGAAAGGTCATGGAAAGTATCAGCACGGATGTTTGAATTGTCTAAAATGGAAATTTCTGAAACTATCGAGTGGAGTCATAGAAACCAGTAGAAAAAGTATGAAGCTGTTGCTACTCTTGGACAATATTTGGCTTCGATAGTGTACATCTGCAGAAAAAGAAAGACTTGGTTATATCTGAAGAGAATGACAACCATGTGCCTTTCAACATAAAGAGCAGATAGTTTTGCCTGAAAGAGGACAAGAGCTATTAATCAGATAAGTCTTGCAAAGATAATAGATGTAGCTGAAAGATGATTACTTCTCTTCATTGCTATGCATTGCAATTAGATTCGAGTGCATATGAAAGGGAAATAAGCGAAGCCACTAAAGCTGCACTTCTACCCACTCAAAATGATTGAATGATTATGCAAAAGAAAATTCCTCACAAGTGCAGGGTGATTATATCAGTTGCTTGTAGTCTTGGAATAGGGAACTTTAATTTGACACTTACTTAAGTTGATATTTGTATCAATAATAATGCATTGCTCATTTTGTAAATGAACCCCATATTACTGATCAACTTACCAAACTTACCCAACAACCAAATGTTAGGGATTTAATCATAACTGAGAAATTATCAAGGTAAAGCCCAAACCATACTTATAAATTATCTTAAGAATTCAATGTGTTTGTCTAAAACAGTAATGTTATTGGAATTATTTTTGACACAATTTTATAAAACACACCTTTTATAAGTGCTCCAAATTAATGCTCTCCTCTAACTAAAGAGAAAAACAGTGACAGAGAAAGTCTCAGAGTGGGGCGAAGTCCTACCCACCTCCTGTCTAAAATTTATCTGGTTTAGATCTAAAGAAGTTCCACTAGTGAATGCAAATTTTCACATATCAAATTAAATATTGTTTATTTTTTTCATCACATTCACATTGTTCAAAGATATTATAGAGTATACAGAAATAGAGAAAATATTTGCATGTAGGAAACATACAAAGGTTAAACTAAAAGGCAAATTAATGTTTTAAAAATGTAGGCAGAGGAATGAGACGACCTCAGTAAGATTTTTTTTGTATTCTTAGATTCAGTTGCCCCACTCTCTCATTGGACAGCATGGGTAATAGCATACCCAGTTCAGAGAATAATTGTGAAGACTATGCAAATTAGTAAAGCACTTAAAACAGTTCTGGAATATGAAGTAAATTCAACATAAGCCTTATCATCAGTAATTACAAGCTGGGCATGGTGGCACAGGCCTGTAATCCCAGCACTTGGAAGGCTGAGGCAGGAGGATCAGTGCAAGTTGGAGACCAGCTGGGCTACAAAAGTGAGCTCAAGACCAGCCTGAACTGCATAGTGAGTCCCTATCTCAAAAAGACAAAAAAGAAAAAAAAAATAGTGATTACAATAGTAATGAGCAGCAAGATGTTTTGTTAAATATCTCAGTGAATACCTAGATAAAACTTAGTAAGATTATTATGGGATAAAACAAGTAGGTAAATGAAAACAACAGAAAGATAAAAAAATTATTAAAGGCTTGTGTTTCAAGTTTCAAGTATTGTTAATGCAACACAATGACCTTTGGTAATCTATTTATTGTAATAAAATTTTTAATGAATACATTATGGTTGATTTCAGTGATATGCCTAATACCTAGAAATTAATTAGTGGACAAGAATACCTCCCAAATGACCTTTAAATGAGTGTTACTTTAATGATGAAGTTTCATAGATTTTTTTAACTCAACATATTACCTTTGTTTTTTTGTGAAAGTTTAGTTTCATATCCTTTTTTTTTTTTTTGCAATTAAACCTTCTACTTTTTTGTCTTTTGGAGATAGGGTTTAACTATGAAATTGAGGCTGGCCTTGAACTTGCAGTGACGCCCCTCCCTCAGTCTTCTGAGTGCTGGGATTAGAGCCTGTACCACCAGGCTTGGCCAATTAAGCATACTTTTATCTCTTCCTGTCCCTTTGCACATATCAACCAACTGTTGGTACTTGTGGGAAACTGCCTGTACAATTAGCCTGGGATTTATTGCCCAAAGGAAGTAGATACCTTTGTAATAAAATGAAACTGCATGAGCAAATCTATTGAATGCTTTTATTACATAATGAATAAAAACCACTGTTTTGTAGCAAATAAAAATAGTAATGATTAAACTAAGGAACAACTGTTAAAAACAGGTAGAATCTTAATGTATTTTTTGGAAGTTCTTACAAGTCAGGAAGGAAAAACATTGTGAGTGAGCACAGGGAAAGTTAATACAAAAATATGCATCACAATCCCAGATGTACCAGTTTAATATAGTCACTATACTCAATTTTATTAGTAAGAAATATGATAGCTTATTTTTCACTTATCAGACTTCAGATATTAATAATGACAATTGTTGAAAGTGCAAGAAAAGAGGTTCTCCTTGCTCATGGTACTGAGCATTAATACCATCCATTTGCAAACCATACAGGTACAAATTTCTATATACACTAAAAAAAATGCTTTAAAGAACCATCATGTAGAAAATAGATTTAGCAAATGTACAGAATGTGCAGAGATAAAGCGACAGGTGAACGCTCACTGCACAGAAGGGCACACACAGCATTTCATATCCAAACTGTCAACTCTCTAGGAACTATGGGAAGAGGTTTTGGTTAATAAAGGCTTACAGCTGAGTTCTTCTCGGGGAATTCACCACTCCTGAAAAGTCTACCCAAAGTTACTTACTCTGCAGAGACAGGCAGATCTTTGGCAGGTCGATGGATGGAAGTTAGCTTCTCAGTTTCAGTTCTGGACCTCTTTGCCAGTTCGACTCTGGTGGTCACCATGAGACTGCGTGAGACCTTTCGCAAGACCATGATATGTTTAACTTCTCCTTCTGCATAGTCTTGTTTCCTCCTTTTCTTATAGGGATTGTTTCTAAAACTCAGTAAATTTCCTACAGTCACATTGCCCTTAGTCTGTTTCCCAAAAATCCAATGGAGACAGCTGGTATCAAGACTGGTTGAAGAGAAAAACATTACTGTAAATGTTTGACAAGTAGCTTTCTTAAAAAAAAAATAATAATACATGATCTGTACCATTGCCGTTGTCCAGTGTGTCATTACTCATTCCTTAAGAACAGTGCTGCTTACAGGTAAAGTGGAGGTAGAAGGTTGAGTTTAAATGTGCTTAAAGCTTTTGTGAGAAGAGAATGATCAGAAACAAGAGGAGAATTATTGTTAAGAAATATTAAGGAAACTGCAAGGGAAAACAATCCTTCTACATACTTGTGAGAATGTAAAGCCACCCAGTCTATAAGTCAGTATGAAGATTTCCCCCCAAAAGCTAGAAATTTCATTCAAGCATCCATTCAACTGTTCCCTTTCTAAGTATGTTCCCAGAAAAGTTAAAGATATCGTTGTACAATGGGATATGCATGACCATGTTCATAGCATCACAATTCCTAATAGGTAACCTTGGAAGCAGTCTATATGTCTACCAACAGATAAGACAAGTATGGTATTCATACACAGTGGAAGACAATCAACCATACAGGATAAACCAGATACACCCTGAGACTACAATATGCAGTGAAATAAATCAAACACATGAGGTAAAACATGCCATACTTTTTTCTCCTTTCTCTCATATTAGAGACACAATTTTATTTTTTGTTATAGGGTATCACTATGCAGCTCATAGTCGTAGTGATCCTCCTTTTTTCAGCCTTTCAGCACTGGGATTACAGCATGCATCACCATGCCTGGTCTCCAAAATTTAAATAAAGAGGAAAATAAAAAGAGATAAAAGGAAACAGAGAAATAGATCTTTCGTAAAAAGAAAGGGATCTAAGACATAGAAAAGGAAAATGGGATTTAAGAAAAGTAACTGAGGAGCATTATGTACAGGTTCCAGCTCCTGATGAAGGATGTAATCAGTATGTACTGCAAACGTACTAATAAAAATGAAAATAAAAAGAACTATGAAAATTTTAATTGTATCAGAGGATCATGGTGTCTTGATGAAGCTGGTAATTAGTGGGCAGTAAATTTTAATGCATTAAAAGATAGTGAAGAGGGAGAATCAAAGAGAATTATCAGGAAAAATGTCTAATAACATTAGATACACAGATTGGAGAATGTAAAGGAGCTGAAGAAATTGATAACTACATGTCCAGAATATGGGAATGAGAAGATAAGCTAAGATACACTGTGAAATTCTTCATTTATCAACTAAACACTACAAAATATCAAGAAATCAAAATGGCAAAGTATTTCAAAATGTGCATGCCTTGTAAGGTTGGGATATAGGATTGGATAGAGTGAATATTACCTACAGAGAACATCCTTACCAAAAGTATAGTAGATAGCTGTCATGTAGAAGGAAGCATCCTCACCTGGGCTTATGTAATTTGAATTGGAGATCAGAGGAAAAAGCTACATAAAAAGGGGACTTCGTACAGGTAGCGCAATGCAAAGAGGTAGAAGAGGAAATAATCACCCCTAGGAAAAGACAAAAGAAACTTTGCTCTTAGAAGAAAGAGTAAAAATATCAAGCTATGGGGAACTTTTCTGATTATCTACTTTAAATTCTAAAGAGTACAGTCTAAGTAGAGTTTTAGGCATTGTGGGAAAATGGAAAGGGGCATCAGTAAATACAAAGTAAATTATAATCTGAAAAATTACAGATAATTTTGGGGTCCCTGAGTTCTTGAAGGGAGCAAGGCTAGAGTGAGTTAAAATTATTTGTCTGAATCTTAAAATCCAGATTGGCAGTGAGACATGAATTTTGGGCAGAAGAGTGGAGCTCTTGCCAGTAGTTCATGGAGCTCTGGAATGTTCTCTTCCCTTTAGACAGCGATGATGTGGGAGCCAGGGAATTAGTCTTTAAATCTAGTGTAACAGAAAAACAGATTCCCCTGAATTCTACTGATACAGCATGGAAACAGCTGGTAAGAGCAGGCAGGTATCAAGCAAATTGTTCACTGTGATGGTGAGCAGATATGAACCTCACACAGCCTGGTTAGTGAAAATACAGGGCCGGTTTAGATGATTCATTCTAGACCAAAGTTTCTCTGTCATGCTGTTGAAATTTTGTTGAGTAACTATCTGGTAAGGACTTTCCTGTGAGTCATAGATTATTCAGCATCTTAGGCTTCTCCCCTTTAGTTTCTTACACTCTCATCAGCAGTGAAAAACCAATTGTATCTGTAGACATCACCTAAAGTTACCATTGCCTGATGTTCCTTAGGGCTAAAAGTTACTTACAGTTGAGAATCATTAATATAAATACATATTCTCCTCAACTTATAATGGGATTAAATCCAAATAAATTCATAGTAAGCTAAAATATTATTAAACTGAAAAGGTGTTTAACAACTTTTAACACATCTAACATAGCTCAGTCTAGACTACCTTAGATGGACTCAGAATATTTACATTAGCCAAAATCATCCAACAATGCATATTTTGCAATAAAGTGTTGACTGCCTTATTTAGCAGATAGGTTGAAAGTGAAAGAAAACCAGAATATTTTCATGGCACAGGAAACAGAGATGGGCTTTCTATAGACGTAGTAGCATGTGAAAATACAAAAGACAATATTAAAAATCTAGTGACACAATAGATTAGAGGTTCTGTTGTGGTTGTGCAGCTGACTAGGAGCTATGGCTCCACATCAGCGTCACTGGAGAGCCCAAGGAAAGATCTTCCTTGAGGACTTCACATATCATTCCTACTGAATGTGTTATAGCATTTGAAGAAAAATGAGGTTGAAAAATCATAAGCTGGAGACGTGCTAAATATGTCAGAAAACATGACAGCACAGAAGAAAGAAGAGGATATTTATTTGTGTCTACCAGGCAAGGCATAAACACAGTAAATTTGATATTGTCAAGGATTCTCTAGGTAACTAAAACACTTTTGAAGAGAAGTGAACAACTGTTAAAAGAAAATTATTAATTTTTATTAAATTAATCAACTTATTTGATGGGAAATTTTTGAGGTGAGTTGACATGGAAATAGAAGACATGTCTATTGCTTCAGGTTTGTGGGATGTGAATATTATCAATAAAAAAGATCAGTGCTAACTTTTTATATTTAAAAGGAGAAGTCTTGCTTCAATTACCTCACTTATTAATCCTAAAATGTCAAACTATTACAGTAAAAGAGAAACAAATAAATTAATGCAAAAATATTTTTAAAAATCCTCACCAGTAGATTTGTGACTATAGATAGTAAAAAGTCCTGAGAACCATTGCTGTCATTGTTAAAGATATATATTCCACCAAATATCCAATGTTTGATTCTATGTCACGTATTTTGACACTATTGAGCTCTCTTAGAATTACCTTCCCTTTTTCAATTTTTGGTTTCCTCTTTAACATGCCATATATTTACATATAATGTGTTGCATAATAAATTGGATGGCAGGCTCAAAGCACTGATTACATAAATTAAAAACAGACAATTAGAAACAGCCACATAATTTGACTGTTTGGATATTCTTCATTTAGAATCTTGTCCTGAACTAAATGTCACATAAAATATGACCTTTGAACATATTATATCTTTAGGATTGTGCTAACCATCAGAACCTGTAAAATGGATGGCTTTTTTCATCATTCACAATTTTTTTTCCACTAGAGATCCATTAACATTTTTTAACTTTATTTATTTATTTATTTATTTATGGCTCAGCCTGCCTTGCGGGTGGCACTGGTGCAGCATGTGGTGCTGGGGATTGAACCATGGTCCCTGTGGTTGCCTAACCTTGCCTAAGCAGGCGCTTTAAACAACTGAGCTGTATCACCAACCCCCTAGATCCATTACTTTTTAGTCATCAGCATCTATTTTATTTAAGAAATAAAAACTTCCTAACAGAAAATCACATGGATAAAAATCATTGTAAATCCTCATCTGGAATGCACATCATTATTAAGAGCAGGGATGTGGTGTATGTTTTGATTCCCTTGCAAGTCTCAATGCACTGCTCGGCATCTTTGTTTCCCTTGGGCAGTTCTCTGGATGCTAACCCTGCTAACTGGATTGTCCTATTCATATAGTAACAATCACATAGTGAGCAAACCTTGGGAAGTATCACCTATTTCCAGTTGACGTTGCAAATGCATTATTCATATCATATACTCTGTCCTTTTCCATAAGAAGAGAGAAAATGATCATTTTATAGTGCAAGTAGTTTGCCAACAGTATGCTGTAAAGAAATTTTAGGAAATAAGAATATATAATAACGTATGGGAATATAATAATAAATGGGGATAACATACATTTAATCATAGCATATTGTTAGTTATTCTCTATATGAGATTTTTCCAAAAGTAATTTCACATGAAGATCTTCTATTAGTATACTGTGTTATAGAATTATTAATAAAGAACATGGTGGCCCAAACCTGTAACCCACCACTCAGAAGGCTGAGGCAAGAGAGTCACTAAGAGGTTAAGGCAAGCTCGGCTACACAGTGAGTTCAAGACCAACTTAAGCTATATACTAAAACCTTGTCTCAACAAAAACCAAAACAAGAACACAAACAAGCCAAAATTACAAATGCAGCACATATATTTTAGTCATTCCTTTGAGATATTATTACTGAAAATTTTACTCCCAGAACTTCAGTTCTAAGAAGTAGGCACATTTTCCCCATTTCTTTCTTTAAAAGTAGCTGAAGACTACACTTTTTATATACAAAACAAACTGAAAACTGGTGTGAAGAAGAAATGATAACTAAGAACCTTAGGACCCAAGAAATCACACATTGGTTATTTCTTAGTTTCTCTGTTAGCATCATATATTCCAAATTTAAAGAAGTCAGCAATGCACACACACACACACACACACACACACACACACACACACACACACACAACAGTAGGTTCAACAAAAGCAGTCCCTCAATCAATCTCCAACAAAATCTCTAACCACAAGACCAGAAGAAGGGCAACCTAGCAAGAAAACCTTTAGAGTATAACTTATCTCTACTCTATTAAAATATGAAAAAAATAATGTTCCTCCTCGTGCCAAGAAGATGTCTTGTGATGTGAATACTGTCTTAACTGGGAAATCCTGAGGAGTCCCAGACCACCACCACCACCACCACCACCACCACCACCACCACCCTGCTGACACAGAAGGAAATGGGTAGGAAGCTGAAACTTTTAGCAGAATGGAAGTAAAACACCTTTCCTCAGGATAATGACAGTGGAAATGTCTGAGGATCAAGGACTTAGGATCTCACCTGTCAGTAAAGCGACATCTTCTCTTTCTAGGCTGAGGCTCTGTCAGTCTACTGCAAGATCAGGTAACTCAACACCATCTGAAAGAGGAAAAATAGAGGGCAGTAAAGGAAGAATTCTTACCCTCACAGCCAGGTTAATATCAGAGAAGGATTCGAGGGAAGACAGAACTCTCACCACCACTGAGGAAGACTGAGACCCCTGCCTTTCTAGGCTCAGTAGATTTCAGATGTGGAACCTATATACTGGCCACCACCCATTGATACTAATGTGGAGCTTTCCATTTCCCTTGCAAATAAGGTTTTTTTTTTTTTTTTTTTTTTTTTTTGTGGGACCTGGGTCTGAATTCATGACCTTGCACTTGCCAGGCAGACACTTGTGCCACAGAGCTATCTTCCCAACCTCTCCTTGCAAATAAGTCTTTTATTTTTTTTTTTCACTTTTTTTTTATTGTTTAAATTTAACATGGGTTATATTACATATTTTCATCATCAGATCAGTTTAGATTAATACATATAGGTATATAAGATTGATCAAACAATTAAACATTAACCCTTCTAAATCAACATTATCTTTTTTTTTCCCCCTTTCTTTTCTTTGAAAGGTGACATATTGCATAACGTCCTCACAATCGTTCTACAGAGTACATTGTGTGGGCATGACCCACCTCCCTATTGATGTTGCTTAAAAAAAAAAGGAAAAGAATATACTTCTCTATGGACTAAGAGGAAGCAGGTACATATACAGTCAAATGTTCTGCAATTGCAGTGGGCCACCAGTGAAGCTTGTGATGTTGGAAGCTATTGAATCTAAGCCTCCTAAAGCTCGTCTCACCAATCTAGCTCTGTGCTTCATGTAAGACCTGTATAACAAAGCATTTTTTTTGTATCTTCCAGGGTCAAATCCCCTCAGGATTAAGTTTGAGACCATAGACAGTACTTTGTAGAACTGTTGTTCGTGTTAGCCTTCTGGACGAGTCACGGCTATTGCTTGGCCATTTTGCTTTCTGTGAAAGCCTGAGAGAATGTTTTTCTCTGGGTGACTCTCCTTAGATGCACTGCAGTTCATTCATCCCTTTCCTCTGAGGTCCCATAATCTCCTTGACCAGGAAATTTGGGACACCTCTGAGTTATAGGATATTACAGCAAAGGTTCCCTTATATCCTGGGTCTTTATTGACATTGAAGGGCTAGGGCCAAAATATTGGCTATCCTTATAGCCCTTCTTTTTCTCCAATTGTCGGTCTGTTAACTTACATTCTCAACCCTCCAGCAGAAAAGTTTTGTGATACTATTACTCTATAATATAGGTACTGGGCTTATCATCACTGGCTTTCTGAGTATCAAATATCTTTGACTTAGCTTGGAAATGATATTTTCTGACCATCATTGATATTCTAATAACTTTCTATACAATGTGATATAAGCAGTTACACAAGTTTGACACAGATATTTGGAAATTCAAGGAAATACAAAATTGTACCCTTTCAAGAATATGGTATTTGGCCTAGTCTCTTATTTTCAAGTACTACTCTTGAGAGAGAGAATGACAGTAACTGAGTTTACACCGGGAGCAGTACACATCAAAAAGACAAGAGTGACATGTATCCAAACATAATTTTAGCATTACATTGTGCTTTAATCAATATGCTGAACCCCTTGAATTTTCTTAAGACAAATATCTGATTCATCCTGTGTACATCAGTGTATGGTTTTGCTATTGATATGTTTTCTGCTTTATCTGCTTCCAGTCGCTTCATTGTTTAGTCCATAACTCATTCAGCTTTGTTATGCCCTTAAGTTCTTGTTTTCTTCTTTAAAGTTCTTATATTAGGGAGACTATACGATATTTACACATATAGGTCTGGTTTATTTCACTAATGAGTATATGTTCAATATAAAAGACTCAGATTCTAAGAATAGCCAATGTTCATGTTTTAATTTTATTTTCAGCAAAAATAAAATTTGAACTTTATTTTATTTTTAATATTGTATTTATTTATTTGGTACAGGGTCTCACTATGCAGCTCAGACTCATAGTGATCCTCTTGTCTCAGCCTTATCAGCACTGGGATTACAGGTGTGCACCACCTCCACTGGTCTTGGTGCCCAGCTCAGCACGGGGCTGTCATGTCGTGCAGTATTGGAGATTAAACCCGGCTCCTTGTGCTTGCCAGAGAGGTGCTTAGACCACTGAGCCATCTCCCTGGCCTAACAATTAGAATTTTGAAGGAAAATTAGGGACACAAATACTGAGACAACAGTTATTAAAATTACTAGATAATGACTTTAAAGGAATCACTACAAGGATGTTTCAGTGCATAATTATAAGTATACTTGAAATAAATGAAAAAATAGAATACCTCATCAAAAATGGAATACATAAACAAATGGTAGGAAAGTAAAACAAATGGAAATTTTAGAACTTAATACAAAGAGCAAACTGGTAAAGCAATGGCCACGAGTCATCCAGATGGCTGACATTGACAACAGTTCTACAAAGCACTGTGCATGGTTTCAAAGTAAACCTTGAGCAAATTTGACTGACCTTGGGAGATACAAAAGTTCCATGTTTTGTTATACAGGTCTTGCTTTAACTTGCCCTTAACCACCCAGCAGGAAAGTTTAAACAGGAGGCATAAAACATAAAGCTAGATTAGTATGCTGCGTTGTAAAAGGCTTAAATCAACAGCTTCCATCATTGCCACTTTTGACAGTAATCCACTGCAGTTATGAAACATTGGATTATGTATAAAACTACTTTCCCTTAGTCCAATGAGAAGAATTTTTTGTACCAATAATGATTAGAAAAATTATCATGTCTACACTCTCTGCTCTGTATAACTACTAGGAGGACAACAATATGCATTGTATCAAATACTGGAATGTACTACTGACATGTTTTGAAACTGTCACCTTGTTATTTCTTATGAAATGCAATAAAAAAGAGAAAAATAAAAGCTACAATATATAGCTGACATGGTCCCAACAATAGGATAGAAGAGATAAGGGAAATAGTCAACTGGAATGCAAGACAGTAACAATTGCCCTATTAAAAAACAGAGAAAAGGGGGCTGGAGAGTTAGCTCAGTGGAGTAAGTGCCTGCATGGCAAGCGCAAGAGCCTGAGCTCAATCCCTGGTTCTGGAAAAAAGAAAACAGAGAAAAGAGTTTGACAAAGAAGTAAACAGAGCTCTATGTATCTGAGGGACCATAACTAATCTTACATGTGCAAAAAGAGCAAAATACCGAGGACAAAGCAATACTTGATAAAAGCAATACTGTTCAAAATATTGTAAATATATCCAAAAATGACAGAGAATAAATGAATGGAATTACTCTACTCAATTTAACATTATGTTATGCAGCTGTAGTAATCAAGGCTGTGTTAGCGATAGAGGAACATACAGACCCATTCAATGGACCTAAGAAGGCACCCAAATAAATACAGCCACCTGATTTCCAACAAAGATTAAAAGCATTAGAGGAAAGGTATGATTTTCAACAAAAGGCATTGGAGCGATTAGACATTCCTAGGCACTAAGAAGTAGAGGAAGAAAGAGGAATGGGAAAGGGAAGAGGAGGAATGGGGAGGCAAAATAAGAGAAGAAGGCAAAGAAGGACAGAAAATAAATAGATATCTAAGCCAAACACTATAAATATTAAATCAACATAGTGCCAAGAGTTAAAACTATAGAATGTTTGAAAGTGGAAGCAATATTTGAGATTCAGGACTGGCCAAAATTTCCTTACTTAAAAAAAAAAAATTCCTGGGGGCTGGGGAGATAGTTCCGTGGCACAAGTGCCTGCCTGGCAAGTGCAAGGTCATGAGTTTGAACCCTGGTTATGCAAAAAAAAAAAAAAAAAAAAAAAAAAATCCTTAATTTGACATGAAAAGATCAATACATACAAGGAAACTTTGATAAGCAGCAGTTGAGAATAGAGATTAGAGTGTGGGAAAACTGGCTGGGGAAGGGTCGTGGTATTAACTACAAGATCCCAGACACAGGGACATAATGGTTCCCAAACTCCTGCACTTGGATGTCTTGAAAGAATTCCAGCAGATTTTCAGTAGGAAGTCCTGAACCTAGCACCAGCCTGAGACACAGTATCCCAGCACTGCCTCTCAGACCCCATGTGTGAAAGTTCTCTTGGGTTTCCTTAAGATTTGAGCTGATAAAAGTCACACATTCCAAGAAGGACTGCCTAAAGGACTTGTTACGGTGACTTCCTCTACAGTCGTCCACCCTGCGTCTCCAGGGTGTCCTCTTAGTTGGCCCAGGTTTGCTTCCCATATCCACTCATTCTCCCACTCTTTGGTTTTACTCTTTTATTATTATTATTATTGTTGTTCAAGACGACGAGAACCTTCAGGTTAGCTCCAGAGGAAGAGGTGAACTGTCAGTGGTGTTTGGCTGGCAAGATATTTTTATTATTTTTTATTACTCATCAGCCCAGCCCTTGGCCAGCCACTCTTAGAAGACAGCAGTGCCACAGCAAAATAGTCCTGGGAAGCCTATGTGCAGAGCATGGAAACATGAACTGCAAGAGGAAGAGGTGAAACACTGGCCAGCTACATAACTTACATGACCACTGTGTAGAATACATAAAAGTTTCTCAATGTTCAACAGTAAAAATATCCCATGAATAATCTTTTGAAGAAATGGCCAAAAGACTTAAAAACTCATGATAAGATACAGATGGCAAATTAAAATGAGAAAAATACTTGACATTGTTTCCCATTAGGGAAATGAAAGCTGTGGGGGTTATTACATGACCATTTAAATAGCTTACTTTAAAAAATATTGTGATAGCGCAAATACTACGGGATGCTGAGCATCTAGATCATTCATACATTTATACTATATCTACTTTCATACACTGCTGCTGAGAATTTAAAATGCATAGCCATCCAAAAAATTTTTGCAATCTTCTTTAAATAGGTTATACTATTACATACAACACAGCAGCTGAACAATAGAGCACTTATTGCAGAGAAATGGTAGCAAATTATCAGTGCTTTTGTACTCATAATTGTTCAAAATTGGAAACATTTCAGTGGTCCTTCTTTGGGCGAATGTTTAACCAATGGAGAAGTATTACTCAACAGTGAAATTGAAGGAAAATTTATACACAGAAAATCCTGGATGAATGTGCAAAAAAACTATTCTGCATGAAGCAAAAATTCCCCAGAGGTTACAGATTGTGTGATTCCATCCATAATACATTCTTACAATGACAAAACAAATAACGGAGAAAAGATTAGTAGTGGCTAGGGCCTCTGGATGCTGGTGGAGGAATGGGATGACTAGGAAGGCAGCCAAGGGAAAGGAAGATCAACACGAGAGACACGTGGAAATGTTCTGTCTCCACTGTGCCAGGGATGCTTGTGATACTGTCCTATACTTTGGGGGAAACTGGGTAAGAGTACATAGAATTCATTTATATTCTTTCTTTCTTCCTTTCTTTGTTTCTTTCTTTGTTTCTTTCTTTGTTTCTTTCTTTCTCTCTTTTCTTCCTTCTTTCCTTTTCTTTTTTTCTTACTTAGGACAAGGTCTACAGGGTCTCACTACATAAATTGGAAGTCTGTTGTGATTCTCCTATTTTCAGCCTCCTGAGTGCTGGGATTACAGGCGCCTGCCACCATGGCCAGTCTTTGTTGCCATTTCAGCACGCTTTGGGGGCAGGGCCTTCACTGCTTGCCAGGGATCAAACTCTGGCCGCTGCAGTCTGCTGAAGCAGGCACTTTAGTCCACTGAGCTAACAGGCCAGCCTAATGTATTATTTCTTAAAATTGCATGAAAATTTATAACTTTTTAAAAGTTTAATTTATAAAAAATCATCTATATCTAGTTGTTATATTTTCCAATTGCCCAGCTCTATTTGAGTACTTTTTGCAGGTTGGGCTCATCGCCTTATCGTTCCCATCTCTCCAAACAGAAGACTCGAGGTTACTTTCACAAACAATTACATAAATGGAAAACGTCCTATGCAATCCATTTTGCTTACAGAATGAGGCTTAGGATCGGGACAGAAGCAGGTGGCATTCAGGGACAGCAACGATTCTAGAGTCAAGTTTATGACTCAAATGTGAAGATAGTAACAAAAGAAAGCACCATTTATTTGAGAGCAAACTCGATGTAGTTGAACTTTGGTAATGACAGTTATCACTGTCTGCTCATATGGCCATTCAGGGCTATAAGGGTACAGGAGGCTTAGCTTCAAGCATAGATCGTAACTCCTTCTAGCAATTTTATGAACCATTGAATGTGCCAATGAAACAGGCTCAGACCTTCACAAAAAGCAAAGAAATCAACTGTACATGTTCCTTGGCAACCTTGCATTTACAGATGGAGCATACAGTTGCCCCTTGGTACTCAAAGAGAAATTATTTCTACCTTCACAAAAAGCAAAGAAATCAACTGTACATGTTCCTTGGCAACCTTGCATTTACAGATGGAGCATACAGTTGCCCCTTGGTACTCAAAGAGAAATTATTTCTAGCATCCCCTGTAATACTAAACTCTGAGGTGGTCAAGTTCCTTATATACAATTTCATAGTATTTGCATGCATGTATAGCCTCCATATTCTTCAAATAATTTCTAGATTCCTTATAATACCTAACAAAATATAAATATAGTAGAAATGATAGAGGTGTTGTAATCTGTTTTTAAAGGATAATGACAAGAAAAATGTTTGTACATGTTTGGTACAGACAATGTTTTTCAAATGCTTTCAGTGTATAAGGTTGATTCTACGGATGTAGAATGTTTGGGAAAAAAACTTAAAGGAGGTAACATCTCAATCTTCATAAAAGAAGTATTACTGAGTAAAAGCTGCACAAGATGAATCAGAACAAAATGGCTTCACCTATGCTTGGCCGACCCATAGGGACTTTCCAAACCCATTTCCTCCTGAATCATCAGAATGTTTTACAAGGTTTGTTTGACAACTTTCCTTAAAAGGCCAGGAATTAATGCTGTGGTTTCTGAATCTTTTATGGAACTTCTAACATGTGATGACACACTATTTTTTCAAATATACAAGATAAAAGACTAGAGTTTCTTATATATGTTGACAACATATTAACATCAGAAAGTCTACTGTGACTGAAGTTTTTAATGTAAGTATAGATAAAATGTTTACTTCTTTATGCCTATGGAGTTCCTATAGTAGTTATATTAAATATATTATAGAAGAAAATACTTGGTTCTTTTAGAGATTTTTTTTTTCTTTCAGGACCAGGGTTCAAACTCATGACCTTGCACTTGCCAGGCAGGTACTTGTGCCACGGAGCTATCTCCCCAGCCCCTCTTTTATTTTTATTTATATTTATTTATTTATTTATTTATTTATTTATTTATTTTTGTCTTTTTGAGATAGGGTCTCGCTATGCAGTTCAGGCTGGCCTTGAGCTCACTTTGGTAGCCTAGGCTGGTCTTGAACTCACACGGATCCTCCTGACTCAGCCTCCCAAGTGCTGGGATTATAGGCATGCGCCACCACGCCCGGCTAAACCCAGCCCCTCTTTTAGAGATTTTTTAATATAAAATAAGAATTCGTTCTTCTGACAAAGAAAGGGGAAGGAAAGAAGTGAGATATACACCTTTGAGAAAAGCTCATTACTAATTAATTTTCTGTCATAAAAATCATGGATGTTTTCGTCATTCCTCATTAAGATAAACTGCATGGGTATGTTAGATATATTGACCGAGTTCGAAGAAAGTTGAGAACTTCCAATTTTTGCCTTCTTTTGGCTAAATAGATTTAAGAATTCCCTAATGGTCTAAAAACAATCTATGTGAGCCAGTAGAAAAATCTATTTGTCATCTCATTTATTGTATTCTTTTTGCCCTTTAAAAATGACATGCGGCAAGTTCACCACACTAACACAATGTCTAAAATTTTATCTTACTCTTTGCCTATGAAAAGCCCATTTCCAGGGCCCACAAGATGGCTCAGCAGTGGAAAGCACCTGCTTAGGAAAGTTTACTCAACAGCAGGGAGCATGGTTTGATGGCTGAGCTGGCCATAATTAGAAAAAGAAAAAAAGAAAAGGAAAGAGAAGAAAAAAAAAAAAGAAAAGAAAAGAGAAGAGAAGAAAAGAAAGGAAAAAAAGAAAAACCTAATTCCACAGTTTCTTTTATCACATCATTGCTCATTCTGAAAACTTATGTGAAATAACTCATTCACATGCATTTTAATATACATATATGCACCCAAGTGAGCCTCATCAGAAATCCTACTTTCTTAGCCATATGGATTTCTGAAAAAATACATGTGAACTGTCTGCAAATCATACCCTACATTTTACTTTATGTCACTAGAATGCCAATATCATTCATGCTCTTGTATATTCATGAAATATCTGCTACCCAGCAGAAAAATTAATGTTTTAAAGTAGAAGTCATATTAAAGATTGTCTTTTAAGAAGATCTCAAAAGAAGTATGTTTATTTAAAACTGTTGAACTTTTATTTAAAAGAAAAACAGAAATATGTGTGCCTGGGCACACACGAAGGACAAATGAATGTCTGTTTCTTTTATCCAACTGCCCGAGGCCAAACAATGACCTGGACAGACAACAGAAAAGAATCAGGGGACCTATTTCTTTTGTGCTTTTATCACTTGCCTGGGACTGTTGTCCATTAACGAAGTCTTTTGCTTCAGTTTCTCTATCTTGTAAAAACATGATAATATGTGCTTTATTAATATCCTACAGATTTAAAATAAACCAGTGCCTCTAATGGAATTGGCATTATTTTGAGCACTTCACAGGCATGGCAGAATAAAATTATAGGGACAATGTGTTTTTAGCATTCAGCTGCCTAGCTCTTCTCCAATTTAGGGAACTGCACGGACTGGTGTTCTATACTTCCTGCCTTCAGGGTAGCAATTTTTAAGTAGCAACACCAAGAATCTGGATGAGTTTCTTGTTGTTATATTGCCTTAAAATATACAGTGAAGAATCAAAGTGGAGCTTATATCACTGAAGATAAACGTTTTTTTCTGAAGTTTAATTTCTATCAGTGAATGGCAAAAGCCCAGCTGGAAGAATGATACCCTAAAAATCTCTGCACAGGGACAATATTCATCCTCCAGGCTCTGGATTAGTTCTTTTATTTCATTAGCTTGGGATCCTGTGTTCAGCCTCTTTAAGAAGAAGGGGAGCAGGGGCTCAGGCCTTGGGGTTGTGCTACTGTGCACTGGCCTTTTGGGGCAGGAAGAGCGTGACTGTGGCACTATGACTTGTTGGAGCAGAGACAACTCGGGCACTGAGTTTCTGAGTCATGAGAATCAACTCTGTTTCTGAAGACTGTGAAACATCTAAGAATGGTTGGGAAGGGAAGAGTAGAACTGAGTCAGCTGAAGGAGAAGATAGAACCTAGTGAGGGACCATCAGAGAGGACCAGGGAAGCTGGCAGCGCAGCACATGCCAGTTGGATCCACCAACCACCGCCAAGTGTCAGAGAGCATAGTGATGCACAGAGTTCCACACGGAACAGATGTCAATGTCCCCTGCCAACACCATATACTGCAAATCACAGTGGCTAAATGCCACTTTTAACCATTCATCTACACGTTAAAAATTAGTGATAGCAACATATACTTTATTCAGATAGGCTTTGCCTCAAAAAACAAAGAAAATAATTTTATCAAAATATATCTTTGTGTTGCTGAACAATACCAACAAGTTGAAATTGTATCAATTATACAAATATTTCATAATCGGCATGTATATGATAAATAATACTCTCATTTTCAAAAGGGGAGCTGTTAAGAAAATTTCCCAAGACAACATTGATTATGTATGGCAAAACTGGAAATCAATCCAAAATATGCCTGATTATGCACAGTGATTTCTTTCTTTTTTAAAACAAATCTTGTATTCTTACTTTTTATTTGGTACAACATCTAGCTATGCAGTCAGAATCAAAGTGATCCTCCTTTCTTAGCCTCCACAGTGCTGGGATTATGGCTGTGTGCCACCTTGCCTGGTTTTAGTGCCTGGCATGGCATGCCCAGGGTTCTGGAGCTAGCGTGGCATGTGGTACCGTGGATAAAATTTGGGTCTTTGCACTTGCCCGGTAGGCATTTAGACCACGGAGCTATCTCCCTAGCCCAATATAAAACTAATTCTTAATAGAAAGTTTGATGCGGTAGAATTTGAAAACAACGCATGATTATATTGTGCAAACTAATCTCATCTTTCTATTATAAAATTACTGTTGCAATCTGGGTACCAAAGAATACAACTTAAAAAGTGAACATATAACCTATATTGTACTAGTTTGCAAGGGCTATCATCACAAAATAGCACACCACACTGTGTGGCTTAATCAACACAAATTTTTTTTAAAAATTTTTATTTATTTATTTGTTGCAGGGCGTAGCTATGCAGTTCAGATGCAGAGTGATCTTCCTGTCCCAGCTCAGCCTCTTCAGCACTGGGACTCTGATACCACACCTGGTTTCAAGGCCAACACTGTATATCCAGGGTTCCAGGGCTGGCACAGCATGTGGAACTGGGGATTGAACCCCGGTCCTTGCACTTGCCTGGCTGGTGCTTACACTGCTGAGCTACCTACCTATATTATTACTATTATTATTATTATTATTTTAAATCTAGGAATCAAAATTGCAGACACGAGGAGCTTGCTTGCTTCAGCAGCTTCTTGCCTTTGCTTGCACGCGGCCTCTTCAATGTGTCGTGCAGTCTTGCTTCTGAGCTCTTGCCTTCCAGTGAGATAACGTCCTCTCCTAAGAAGATACCAGTCATATGCCACCTTGCTTTACCCTGGTTACTTCTTTAAAGACCCTGTTTTCAAATATAAGGTACTGAGTTTTAAGACTTTAACAAATGTATTTTAGGGGGGACACAATGAAGTCTGTGTCACATAGGACTGGAGAAAACATTGCAAATCATACAGTGACATGATTCAATACATAGAATATACAAAGAACTCCTGCACTAACGAAGAACAAGACAGGACAAGAAATGAATTCAAAATGGGCAGAAGTCATAGGCAGATATTTCTCAAAAGAAAATGTTTCCAAATTCTATCTCAAGCAAATTTTCAAAATCATATGAAAGGAAGCTCAATATCACTAATAATTAGGTAAATTCACATTAAAAATACAACAATGTATCACTTCTGAACCTGCTGGGATGGCTACTATTGGAAAAAATAAAACAGAAGATAATCAGTAGAAGATGTAGAGAAATTGGAGTCCTTGTGGACATTGGTTGGGAATACAATTTAGTGTAACCATTATGGAGAACAGCAGGAAGGCTTTTTAAAATTAAATATAGGATTATTACCCAGTCCAGCAATTATACTTCCAGGTACACATCCAAATGAATTGAAATAGGCTTAAAGAGATATTTATACCTAGGTACTCAACGGTTTTATTTCAAATAGCCAAGAATTCAAAGCACAGGGAGAGTCCAACAATGGTAAACAAGTAAGCCAAATGAGGAATGTACTTACAATGAAATGTTATTAGGACTACACAGAAAGGAAATCCTGATACATGCTACACCTTATTGAACCTTGAGGATATCATGCTAAATGAGAGAAGCCAGTCATAACAGAATTTATGATTCTCCTTATATGAAGCATCTATCAAATCATAGAAACATAAAAGAAATTAGCAATTGTCAGGAAGGGAGGAGGAAACTGTGATCTTTTTAAAATGAATGCATACATTCAGATCCACAAGATGAAAAAGTTTTGAAGACTGGTCATAAAAATGAATGTAAATTTTCTGTTTATAATTTTAGCTTATTAATATATGTCTATGGTACATAATGTTTATATTCCTTGTGAGAAGTTTCTTCAATGGGATATATGTAACAATAGTAAAAAATATAGTGTACACTTAAAAATGGCTAACATCATACATTTTATATAATATGTATTGTAGCAACATTTTAAAAACTATTTTAGATTTGATTCTGATACAAAAATTACAATATTTCTTTTGCAAAAATTATACATAAAAGGTTAAAATCCATAGAACCCATATCTAGAATCTTGAGATAAAATGTGTAATTTGTATTTAGTCCTATGCTGTTTTACTTTTTTCATACCTATAATTATAAACAAACATAGAAATTTTAAAAATGCATCTTAAATATAATAAACTTCTTTGTTCCATTTCTTCTACTTATGTTTTAGCTACTCTTTTCAATATGTATTTTTACCCTTATATAAATATCTTAATGCTTATTGTCCCTTAACTATGTTACCCTTGGTCTTAAAATACATTTGTCTTTCATAAAATGAGATTTAATTGTAAATCAAATAAAAATATTTTTCCAAACATGAGTATAATTCTATATGGATGCCGGCATTAGTCAACATCGACTGGGCCTACAATGCAATTACAGGCTTCCCCAACTCAGTAATTCAACAGAGAACAAAACATTTTTGAGCACTGTGAGTCGGGAACTAAAATTCTTTATTCTTTATGGTCTATCTCAAGATGAAGTGACTTCAATAATATGGGAGAATGCATTAGTTTGCTAGCATTTCTATAAAAATGCCACCAACCAGATGGCTTATATGACAGTTCATTGTCTCACCATTTAAAAACTAGAGGTCCCAGATAAAATTGGTCTCTGAACTGTGTTCTCCCAGGGCTCCAGCAAAGAATCATTCCTATTGCTTATCTTAGCTTCTGGAGCAGTTAATGGTCCTTGACTTGTAGTTGAATAAATCTGCTCTCTCTCCATATAAAATGGTATTTTGTTCTACTATATCTTCCCGTATAAGGACATCAGTTGCACTAGAACAGTGGTTCTCAACCTTTCTAATGCCGTGACCCCGCAACAGAGTTCCTCATATTGTGGTGACCCCAAACCAAAAAATAATTTTGGTGACTACTTCAAAACTGTAATTTTGTTACAGTTATGATTCGGAATGTAAACACCTGATATGCATTATGTATTCGTTTGACCTCTGCCGGTGTCGCTATCCACAAGTTGAGAACTGCTGCACTAGAATAAGCTAACTATATCATCCTAGCTTAATTAATTGGTTCTTCAGTAATTCTATTTGCAAATGAGATCCCATTCTAAAGGGCTTGGAGTTGGGCTTCCCACGTCTCTTTTTGGAGAGTACACTCCAACTTAAAAGGAACAATGGAGAGGCACAGAGTGGTCTCTCAATACTTTGGTCAAAACTGACAAATAACATTCTATTCACAAACCACTGGTCAGAACCACATGTCTTCTTCTAGCTGTGAATTCTTCTAGTTGCCAATATCTTTGAGAAAATGGGTAAAAGTGTATAGGCCCCTGCTACTCCTGTGTTCCTTGAGAGCTAGGTGGAGTGGTGGAATCAATGAAGAGCTGAAAGTAAGGAGCCTGCTGCCTTCTATCGCTGAAAGATATTTGAAAACGAGTCAGGCAATAAATCTATTGGGTTTACAAATCTCACTTGAAGATATTCCAACTCTCCTTTTTTTGTTAATAGGCTTTACACAGAGGAGACACTGCATATTAATAATCCCCCACCAACATGGACAGTTGATCACATTTTCCAGTATTCTGATATCATATAAGCATGTGTTATTATTGATAACTCTTTCATATTAAAGTTTATCTTTTATTTCATGTCTCTATTTTTCTTCAATTTCCTATTTCTCAGTTCAGAGATGTACTACTTACTGTTTTTTTTTTTTTTTTTTTTTTTTTTTTTTTTTTTTTTTTTTTTTTTTTTTTTTTTTTTTTTGAGACAGGGTCTCACTATGCAGTTCAGGCTGGCTTTGAGCTCACTTTTGTAGCCCAGGCTGGTCTCAAACTCACAACGATCCTCCTGCCTCAGCCTCCCAAGTGCTGGGATTACAGGCGTGAACCACCTTACTGTGTTTTTGTAACTATTTTTCTTCACGTTCTACATAGACTGACAACTTACAATTTATTCCTATGAATTTCTATTTTGTCTCTGAGAAATAACAAATAATTTAATTCTATTACTGTAGTTGTGACATTCAAATTGAAATCTTACCATCAAAAATGTGGAAACTGGCAGAAAGAAACATTGCATGTATACTAAGTGTTTCTGTGGTACATTTTAATGTTCTCTCTGTAGTTATTTCCCTTTATTACCACTGTTTGTTTACCTAAACTGGTTAAAATAAGGGTAGTACCACTTTTTCAATGGTAGAAGAAGCTCTACTTTCAACCGTGTCTGAGGTTAAGTGAGTAACCAGTTAATGTTTGTTAAATAAAAAGAACAGAATATTTTCATCAGATGCTACTCGTTTTCTTCAGCAAACATATTGTATTTTTAAATTCTAGGAGTCAGCCAAATAGCTGAGTGGATGAAAGTTCCTGCTTAGGCAAAATTCAGTGACCAAGGTTCGATCCCAGCCTGGCATGGTGTGCCAGCCACTGAGACTGCGATGGATACTGGGTGTGGTGGCTTGAACCTATAACCCCAGTACTTGGGAGGCTGATAATCAGAGAATCACTCTGAGTCCAATCTGTGTAATAACACCCTATAGACCTCACACTAAACATGTTTAAATAAATCTAATACTAATAGTATTTTCTCATATAATTGTTTTTTACTCCTTTGCAAGGAGACTATTTCTTATTTCTTAATACTCATGTAAGTCTAACTTAAAGGAAAATTTAACATGATATTCTATGACAAATTATTAGTATATTGAGAATTTCTGTAATACACTAGAAAAACAAAATACATCTTCTATTTGTATTTTTAAAACAGATTTTTGAACGACAACTCCATTTGAGGAAAAAAATTAAATCTACTGAAAAAATTCTTAATAAATCTGGTATATCCCAATTTTCTTGTGGCAGACCTATTATAAAAGCAAATATTTAAATATTAAAAGAAAAACTAAAACTAAAATATATTACATTGAATTGTAAGATTATTATTATTCTACTAAGAATACACCTAATAATTTCATAGTATCTGAGAAATCTATTAAAATACACAAGCTAGTGTCAATATTTATCTTGTATTAATTATAGGAACATTTATGAATAATTGCATTACTTTTGTGGTACATGCTATATATACACACACACATATATATATATAATCTACATTTTTGTAGTTTATATTATCTAGTAACATCGATGTAGAAACATGAAAGGCAGAACTTGTGAAGTAACAGTGTGTTACATTTTCTTAAGTTGTCCTCCATTCCTTGTCCCTGCCGTACATGATGGTTTTTGTACAGTTGGAATAGAAATGCAGAGATCAGTCAGGGCCTTACACTGGGAATCGCCTTGTGTGCTTTCACACTGGGAGAGGTTCCTGTGGAGTCCTTCTGCACAGTGCCCTATTTATACATGAAAAGAGATCTTCTCATGTGCTCCAAGCATGGGTTCGATGTCTTACACACACCCCTTTCTTTCATATGCATCATTTTAAAGATTTGATGAGAAAATTGCTTGAAGGAAACTGTCTTCTCTCTGGAACCATCCTTCCGTCTAGAGTCTTTTCTAATTTCATTTATTTATTTATGTGGTAATATAAATATACAGATTAAATATGTGATCAGGTATATATAAAGCAAGTTAAGTCACTTATTTTCCTTTTTTGTTTGTTTGTTTGTTTGTGGGACTAGGGTTCAAATTCACAACCTTTCATTTGTCAGGCAGGCACTTGTGCTGCGGAGCTATCTCCCTGGCCCTAAGTCATTTTGTTTTTTTTTTTATGAAACAAAATATAGCAAACTGAACTATAAAGCCATTAAACACTGTTAAAATTGCTTTTAATGATGGTAGTTGTAAATAGGCAATATTGCAAAGCTACAGTATCCTACTGAGTGTACATTGCTTTGTATAATTCGTCTCACACTATATCAGGTGTTTGAAAATTCACAGAAGTTAGCGAAGCACAAATGCAGAAAATCAAAGAATGATGTATAAAAAATAATGTTCCTCATATCCCGGGAAATTTCTATACATTTTATTTCTATACAGCTATGAGTCTTGTGATGTCTTTCAAAAGTTTAAGGATATTTATCAAAAAAGCCAGCTGTGCCCTCTTGATGCAAGAATTAAAGAGAATTTACAATTTTGTTGCTAGGTTCATTTATTTTTAAATTATCTTATAATGAAATGATATACTGCTTAGTATAGCTTGGCATGAAACTAATTTTAGAAAAATATGCAATGAAGTAAGAATAATGAGTTAAGAAGGAAGGAGGTGGGTATCTGAAAGTGAGAATGCACTAAGAAAGAATAATATTGGGAAGAGAGAAGGGGTGTCAGGCAACACGGAGAGAGCAGGCTGTGCATAGCCCAATGCAGATAAAACAGAAAGTCATACTAAGGTCTGCTTGGTTTTGTTTTATGTTTACATTCGTGTGTGTTTGTGTGTGTGTTTGTGTGTGTGTGTGTGATTGCGCGTGCGCGTGCCCACGTGAGTGCACGTGAACACACAATGCTTTGAAAGTTAAGGAGATGTTACTGCTATAATCTGGGAGAAAATGTTGCAAATATTTAAGCAGGTAATGTAACCAGAGAAGCATTTTAGAAAGATTACTGCATTCATGGCGGTTAATTTGAAATAATGCGCCAAATGGTAGATAAAATTGGATAAAATGACAGACAATTTTTTACACTTTACTTCTCAGAATAAAATATGTTTGATGGTTTATGTGAACTGAGAGTCAAACCAACTTTATTGAAGGCAAGGGAGAAAAGTAATACGAAGAATCTAGTGGTATGTTGCCTGAACAAAATAATTATGCCTCTTTATAGACGTTATAGAAAAATCTTATTTAAAAACACATATGAGGGGCAGGCAAGATAGCTCAACAGTCTGAGCACCTATGTAGGCAAGCACAGAAAGCAGGGTTCAATCCCCGCACCACTGCCCCACTGACCCTGCCCCCGGATGTGCTGAACCGACCACCAAGATTAGGTGCGGCAGTGCACACCTGTTGTCCAGCGCTGGGGAGGCTGAAACAATAGGATCACAGGAGTCTGAGCTATAGCAAGATCCTGTATTAAATACATAAATAATTTTTAAAAATTCAAATAGGAATGTAATATACATTTATATCCTGACAACTAGTTGAAAAATCACACATCTAATCATTCAACTATATTTCCAAAAGGTAGAGTATTTCTAACAGTTTAGGAAACTTCTTTAATTGAGGAATAAAATCTTTGTGACATGTTTCCATTTTTTTTCTTTCCTTTCAGAAGTCTAGCCATAGAAACAAGCTGTGTGCTTCCAAAATTATAGAATCACAGTAAAGGATTGAACATAAATGTCAACTATCTGTATTACTTTAGTGTCATTGTTTTGGTAGTCATTTCTATTACTTGACATTTTAAAATCTGTTTAACAGAGAAATGGTGATTTTTTTCCCTCTTCTTTTTATGGAAAAAATACACTCAAGTAAGTAATATTTTTTTTCTGTTTTTCAGAATCAGATGGGTAAAAGAGACACCCCAGAAACATCTGTTTTCCTTCAATTATCTGTGACTTTCCACATTCGTTTTTGAGTTATTACCAAGAACTCCTTGTAAACTGGGTAATTTTTCTAGGATGTTCTGTAAGAAAAGTAGTCCTGCATAGCCTTAGGAATATTGTATGGTTCAATCTGTAGTATATGCACTTTGGATTGGTAAGCGGTTCTTAGTTCTTATCCAACCAAACTCCCACCTGGGTTTACTTATTATTTGAATCTGATTTGCACTTATTTCATTAAGCAGGATCCATTTGGAAAACACAGGAATAAAACTGACAATTGCAGTTTGGCCCCATCAGTGGGCATAAGTCCTGGGGCTTGGTCTGCAGTAAGGGATAATAATCCTAAACTCTGAGTAGTTCTTTAAGCCATTCACTAAGTTAAAATTCTGTCCAAATTACTTAAATTTGCCTCAAATTTCATCAGTATAATGACAGCAAATAAATATATCTGCCTCAGTGGAATTTTCTGAACCTTGACAAATAAAAGTATTAGTAATTTATTTTACAAAGTAATAGACAGATATATGATTAATACTGCACTCTGCTCTCCTGGAAAACATAATTGTAATAAAACATATAGAAATTTCCAGACCTTACTGTTATTACATTGGAAATTATTTTTTTCTCTTATCTATATTAAATTGTCACACTAAATGTACATTAATATTAACTAGTACAGCCCAACTTTATAAATATTGATATACCTATAATGAAATTTAAATATTCATCCACTGAGGTTTATTACTCTGATTGCACTTAAGTGAAAGTTGGGGAAATAAGAGTAGACACACAGTGAATACTAATGAAAGACAGAGTGCTGATAAAAGGTAAAAGGCTGAGTACGTGAGGCATTGGGGGGAGAAGTGAAACCCTATCTTAGAGCCCCCCTTACAATTTTATAAAAGAGCCATCAGAGATGGAGGATTATGAATGCCCAGTATACAAAGCATAGCATTAGATATTTTTACATTTATTTCCTCATTTAATTCTCACAAAACCCTATGGAATGTGTATTGTTTCCTTCTGGAGCTTGAGGTTCATTGTGATGAGTTGTTATGTCTGCAGTCAGAGATGTGGTTATAGGCAGAAGTAGAACTCAAAAGTTTTCTTTCAGATTGTGAAGTTTAGACCGTCTTGATGGACTGCTTTCAATCCTAAGAGTTGAAATCGACTAAATTGCGAGGGAGGAAAGTAAATTAGTGATTTTTGTTTGACGTGTTAGCAGTGTGAAAAGTCTAATATGACCCTGTGACTTTCTACTATTGGTGGTCCTTCCTTGATTGTTCTATTACAAGGTGAAAACAATTTTGCAAATATTAGGGTGTCTCGGGATAAAATAAAAGGAGTACCTGGGAGGACCCCTAATGTAATCATAGAGCCTTTTGAAAGTTTGCTTCATCTTTTTGCAGAAAGAGAAGACAGAGAAGCATTGTAAGCATGACATTTCTATCTAAGGGAAGTTGGATTCTGATGATTCATGGGGCAAGACCTGGAGTGGTCAGTGGTTATTATTCAGACAGCTAGCAAGAAAACAAATACTCAGACCTACAACAGTAAGGCACCCAAGTCTGCTAACAAGGAAAACAAGCGTGGTAACGGTTTCTCCCCCAGAATTCCAGATAAGCATCCAGCCAGGCCAATTTCATGAGCTCAGCCATGGGGGACTCTGAGCTCAGGAATTAGCTTGAGCGACCTCTGACCCATGAGAATGCAAACTAATACGTAAGTGTGGTTTCTGAGTGGCCAAATTTCCATCATTTATTATGCATTAATAGAGAACTAATTAATATACTGAAATAAAAAATTGACAAGTTTGCTCGTAGTTACACAGTCCTTGTTTATTATTATTACTGTTGTTGTTTTGGTACCAGGGATCGAACTCAGGACCTTGTGCCTGCCAGTCAGGCACTTATACCACTTAGCTATCTCAGATCACACATACTGTTTTTGACACAAGTCTTAATCATGAACTCCTTTGCCTCATTGGATAATTGGATCAGTAATTGTTCTCTAGTTTGAAGAGATTTCCTCACCTACCAGGCTAATTTTCTTTTATCTGAGCAGGTTAATTTATAAGAAATTAATGGATTTTCACACTCTCTAGTTTTTAAAACACTGTTTCTTTTACAGAAAGTTCAATTTGATCTAAAACATAACAGTTCCTATACCCACAAGATGGATCGTGTTCTTAATAAAAGAAATGGAAACTTACTTGGTAATATGATACTGTCTATAAAAAGTCTGTATTTGTGAAAGAACCCAGGTAGAACTGTAAAAGCATCTTGTGCACTGTTGAGAACTAGGAATGCTTCCACTCCCCTGGACAATGTGGCAACTTTGCTATAAAGTCTTGTTTTTATTAAAATGGTCTGGTTGAACCTTTATTTTATAATTTAAAATTCCTCTCCACTCTCCCTCCCCTTTCCTGCCTCCAGTTCCCATCTTAAAACATCACTGGTATTCTGGAAATTTGGACAAACATGAGGAAAAATAAAACTTTCCCCCAACTCAAGCATCTAATAATCACGCCGGGATGTGAGGATGAACGCGCTTCATCGGAGCTGCCCCGAATTCCTCAAGAGCTGTCTGTAATCCACGGAACACTCACTGCTCCCTCTCCCTTTGCAGTAGTTCTGTGTCCCTGGAAGCCTAATATCTTCATGCGCTAGGCACGAAGAGAACGGCCTTTGCAGTGTGCTGCCCACTCCTCATTCCTTTTGCTGCTTCACCCTCCAGTTTCGTCTTCTCTGCTCTATTCTCTGTTTGCTTACTTGAGCTCTAGAAGGAGCCATCCTGAAGTTGGCATTGTGCAACGGCGACAACAGTGTCACCCTCACAGATTTTGTGGGTCAGGAACTGGATGAGATACAGCGGGGATGGCTTTTGCCTGGAACTTCAGCAAAGGATGATTCAAGTGTTTGATGGCTGCACCCACTTGGAGGCTTTTTCAGAGTGTGTCTTGTGCCTGATGAGATGAGTCAAAGGGCGCGCTCACCATTTATTGGAGCCCCCGCCCGTGCTCTGTCCACTTGGCATAGGACACTCCCTGCACAGTGGCTATGTCCAGAAAGGGAACATACCAACCGGAAGTGTCTGAAGCGTGAAGATTGCAAACGACCAGGCCATAAAAGCAGGGCAGTAGTTATGATCTAGCATAAAAATACAACAGCATGTCACCTTCTACTAACCCATGGGTTGACAGAATAACTAGTTAACTGAAATTTAAGGGAAGGGACATAGACTACCACCCTTGTAAGTGTAGGATGGTACTGGAAATCAAACTCAGGACCTCATACTTGAAAGGCAGGTGCTGTACCACTGAACTAAAGCACAGACCTGATGCACCATTTTTGATGAGAGCAAGGCAAGCCACATTTTAGGAAAGCGTATTGACTAGGCATCCTTAGCGGCCATCTTTGTAAACACAGTATGTTACAATTTGTACTATGGGCACAATGTATAATACACATGCATTCAAGCAAAATAATCCTCTTCCAATCCTTCCAAAAATATTACTCCACTTTAATCTTTATATTATTCTCAAGTCTCAAAACCTTGTCACTTAAACTGAACAAAATGTTGACAAGACACCCTTAGTGCAAGTACCATGTGAGTTCTCTGGATCTGATCTGTAGATGTAAGTTATCTGTTCCCAACACTACAAACAAAAACGTGTTAGTTACTTTTCTTATTATCAGGACAAACTATCCAACATCCAAAGTTAAAGGAGGAAAGGTTTATTTAGCTCACAGTTTACAGAGATTTCAGGTCATAGTAGGCTGGCTCTGGGACAGGGGCCATAGCAGGGGTCACTGCAGACCAGGCAGGCAGAAGGCAGCAAGCCACAAGTGACAAGCAACACTTTCTGTCTCGTTATATTGCATCCAGGATGCCCACACTTAGGCTGGGTAGTGCTCACACCAGGGGGACACACCTTTAATCCAACTCAGAAATAAACTAAACCAGTCAGTGGGCTAATTTAGTCACCCGTGATCTGAACACTACTCTCCCGAGATCCGTGGCCACCTCTGAAAACCTTGCACCTATGACTGCATGAGGCTTTGGGTGATTATTCAGATATGCGCCATGACAATGTGAAGGGAGCTCCCATTCAAAAAGGCAACTCTTATTTCATAACAATTCTAAAGTACAGTACCATGTTTCTTGACAGAAGTATAAAGCTAGAACCTGGATGTTCTCTGTGGCTCTTGGAGTTATCTCAGGGATTTTACTCCATTCTGTTATCAGTCTCTTGTTCACAGGCAGTTTCCCCTGTCTGTATAGAAGAGAGGATATTTGTATTTGATACTTTTTAAAAATTTTGTCCTACATCCTTCCTGTCAAAAGTAGATCCAGACCTTTATTTATTGGATACTGCTGCTGTCACTTTTAATCCTAGCTAATGTAATACTTTAACTGTGGGTTTAGAGTATATCAACTTATAAATCTAGTAATTTAGATAAAACCTATACCCACAAGTTCTCAGAGGATAAGCTTATTTCCACTCTGGATCTCTCATGAGAATTTTGTGGTATAATATTTTTCGAAACGTTAGAATCCCTAAT
Organism: Myocastor coypus; assembly: GCA_004027025.1. Lineage (NCBI taxonomy): Eukaryota > Metazoa > Chordata > Mammalia > Rodentia > Myocastoridae > Myocastor > Myocastor coypus. Next base: position 49,470 of record PVJA010009775.1, read on the forward strand.
CTTTTTCTTAATATGGACATAACTCAAAGAATGTACAAAAGCTTTTTTCTCTCTGAATATGGATGGAACACAAACATAAATCTTTCTGGGAGCTTCATAACAGATGTAGTTACATGTAATGTTTTATCTTGACTCTAGGACAATGTTTTTCTGTACTCTAGATTTACTATTTGAACCAGGGACAATTTCTTATTTGAGGAATCTTTCTGCCTGACAAGACTTGCCATATTTATATCTGATCTTGAGAATGTGTACTTTATTGGCTAGATAAACTCTTTCCACTCTTATGTCTTAGTATAATCACCTAGCAAAAGGCATGTGTCCCTAAGTTTTTCTTCCAAAACTTCCCTACTTAATTGAGCATATTAGACTCCTTCCTTTCCACATTACCGTGGGTACCTGTGCTGTCAAGATTCCACCATTACATGTTTGAATCTTATTTTCTCTAGCCTCCAAAGTTTGCCTCAATCTCTTTAAAACCTCCACTGAATGTTTAAGAGACTCTTGTTTCTTTGGATGGTGTAACATATTACTTACTATCGTCTGTATATTTGAAAATAACAGGAATAATTTCTCTTATTGTTCCACAAGTTTAAAATCAATGTCACTGGGAAAAATCAAGATGCTTCCTCTGAAAACTTGAGTAGAGAATCCACATCTTCTCCTAGATCATGTTGGTTGCACTGCTCCAACTTTTGCCTGTATCTATGTTACCTGTTTTCTCTGTACATCAAATTTCTAACAGCTTTTCTCTGATGGGGACATTTGTGATGGAATGAGTGTCTTCTTGGATAATTCAAAATAACCTATCCATACACTAACTCAAATCCCAAATTTAATCATTTCTATAAGGAACTTACAATCAGGTAATACTCCCAAGTTCCAGAGATGAAGGGCATTATTTTCAGTTGGCCCCATCAGTTTTGACACCTCACACACAACCTGTGAAACAAACTCCACTTTCTTTTGGCTGTGTTTCATCTCTAGGCATAAAATTATATTTAATTTCCCTTATTGCATAGCTTTGTTTAAAAAAAGAAAGAAACAATAGTTTTATTTTCTTTTTAGACTCTGTGATATAAGAATCCAGGCAGGGCACAGAGAGATGCCACTGCCTCTGATATGCTGAGGTTAATTGGAGTGACAGAGCCTGGGTGTCATGAGGAGGCTTCTTCCTGCATGTGTCTGCTACCTGCACTGGGGTGACCTGAAGGCTGAGCCCAGCAGGGAATGTCAACCAGAACACCCACAAGTGGCTTGTCTTTGTTGCCTTGGTTTTCGTGGCAGAGCCTGAAGGGGGTGTCCAGCGGTGTTTGGGGAGCTGAAGCCACAGTGCCGTCTTTCTGGGGCCAGGTGGAGCCCACCGAAAAGCAGGAGGAGAGCACTGCCTTGGGAGACTGTAAAGATTTTTGTTTCTAATCTGCTATGCCAACGTATGTATTCCTTTTTTGGGAGGAAATACATGACATCAAGTAAAGCCACCAATCACAACGTACAACTGCTTGCTCCAACTTTGTAATAGATCTAGAAACTCATACAATGTACAAATAGGATGTGGTTTAAAAATTTAGGTCTGCATTTAGGAATTCAAAATAACATGATTTTTAAAATATATATTCAATATTCAGGTAGTTAAGAGAGAAAACTCTGAAGCCAGGGATCTTGGGATCAATTCCCACTATAGTATTTATTAATTCTTTAGTATTTATTAGTTGAAAGAAAGTTATTTAAATTTTTGCTTCATTTTCCTTACTTTTAAAAAGCAGCTAACATCTTGCATGGCATATCAGAGGTTAGCATAATATATGTGAAGCACATAAAACAATATGACAAATAACAGGTACTCAGTAGTTCATACAGCAACTTTACGCGTCATCGCTTCTCTCCTTACTACACTGGCAGGAATAGTCTCACACACAGACACACCTGGGCCCCAGAAAGAGGAGGCTGAGTCTTTTCATTTGGAAATAAATGACTCGGGAAAAGCTTGGCAGTGTCACAGGAGTTGATAAAAGCCCGATCAGCTACATTTAAACATTACTGGGGACAAAGATAAATTTTATAATACCTGAATTACACCCTTTTTTCTGCCTTAATAAGTTTCTGAAAGTTTTATGCTTTGAAGTAACATCTCATCTTACCTGCAAGAATTTTCCTTCCATTATTTCTTGCTCTGAGTCTGTTATTTAATTTGAGCTTTTCTTAGTTTATCTCAGCTGGAATTTTTTTTTTTAATGGCAACATCCAAAGATGGTATGAATGGTGTATTACATAGTTATTCCTTAATTTGTGGCTATAGAAAATATGTTAAGAGTTTACAGTAGAGAGAAGGGATTCTATTATGAATACATAGTAACTATTTTCTTGTCTTTATTTCATAACAAAATTAAAGGTACTTTTTATGAACTCACATTACAAGAAAACAATAGTTTAAAGTGAAAAGTAAAAACTACAACATAGGAATATCAATACATTATCAGAAGTGAAAACTGCTCCTAATGGTAAAATATTGAAAATGGCAAGTCCCAGAATTTCCAAATGCAAGTACTAGTCTCTAAATAATTAGATTAAATTTTTTTCTTTCTAGAAAATTGGCCCCAAGCTTTTCTGGGTGTAGTTTTGGACTGTCAAGCCTGGGATAAATAATTTTGAGTTTTCTCATGACTTCTGACCTGCAGTGTCCTGGATTTACTTAGACTCCAGCATCTCCAAAATGGTATAGTGTTGTCATCAATGTCTTTCACAGAGAGATAGTGTTCATTTCTCCAGATCTCTTCTCTCATTTACTTTAATATGTGAACACTTTGCCATTTGGAAGTCTTCCAATATTCCCACAGACTCCAATTGATCACTTTGTCAACCTAGCAAAAGTATCCCTGTCATCTTCACAGTAAGATAGTGAGAGATCAGTGGCCAGGGGTAACTTATAAATGGTACTGCTATTGTCCAGCAGCAGCCAACATGAGCTGTATTGAGGCAAATAATGCCACTACTTCAGCTGTAGTGGCTTCTACCGTGTCCTACTCTCTGGGTAGACTCCTACGTGCATGCCCTTGGTTTGTAGGCTCCCTCTCTGCAGAGCATGGTTTCATTTCCTTTTGTTGACTTGTATCAGCATCATCACAGTTATAATTTCTCTCAGTGGCTTGTGACCCTTGCAACATTCTCTGAGTACTTTTCTGTCAGAATTCTGTGGGGCTGAAAGGGAGCCTTGTTTCCTGTGATATGGGAAGAAGATTAGATTTCTTACATAATTATACAAGATTTGGCAGATTTTTGCAGTGACCCTGAGGTGATTTAGGAGAAAAAGGCTTCTGAAGTAATATTCTCAATCATTTTTCTCATGTCAGAGTAACTTAATCTCAGGGTAACTAAAATATGTATGTGAAAGTAAAAATGCAGTTCCTACTTCTGAAGATTAGAAACTTACTCGTAGTTATCTTAAACTGTCAAAGGAAAATGTTCTGAAGCCCATTTGACTGGCTTCTTGACACAAAACTTGAGGCCCTGTGTAAACGCTTGGCCTCTTCCCGGCATGCTCCCCTCACAACCTCAATTCACGCATAGGCTCTGCTTCAAAATTTACTTTTTTTTTTAAAGAAAAAATCAAAGAAGCTTTGTGCCTGCCTAAAAATCTTCCTTACCAATCAGAGCAGCTTTCATTTCCTTGGCCTCTACTTTGAGTTTTTACTCCAATTGTAGAAGTAGGCGCCATTGGTATCTCTAAAAACTAAAATGAAAAAAGTGAAATAACTAGCATACTCTAAATCTCTGAATAGGAAGATGACCACAAAATTAATAGTGTTTTAAAGAATTAAAGACAGTAGTTTCAAAACACCTAATGTAATGACTATAATATTAAGAATTTCCAGAGTATGTGACTTTAAAATATAATTAGAAACAACCTTATGAAGATGAAAATACTGGGTCTGACTGGGGCTTCTTGTCACGTCAACTTGTCACAGACCCTAATCAGCAGGCCCAGAATCATGAGCCAAATAAGTATTTTCTTTTCACAAGTTGATTATTTTAGTTTTTTTTTTTTTATAGTCACATCATGCTGATCAATACAAGGTTAAAATATGGAAAGAGTCAACAGAGAGAAAAATAAATTCTGATATTATTTGTGATATATTCCTTCTTTCCAAATATTGTTGTTCATAACTGAATTACATAGAAAATTGTCAGGTGTAAGTACATTTACTCCGTCACCTGCAACTTCCTTGATTTCTGTTTGAAAATGCTGATGGATTAATCTGTAATCTTCAGAAGCGTCAGGGTTTGGATTCTGGTTCCTATATTATTATTTTTATCCCAATTAGCACAAGCTTTTTAGTAAATATCACTGGGTTTTTCACAAACGCTGAACACAGAAATTTGTACATGCTAAGCACGTTTTATACTCTGAGGGCCAGCGCCTAACCAGACATAATAATAAAGTTTACTAAAGTTGCCACATAAGCACTAATGAAGGAGTGCCAGAAATGGAAAAGAGTTCACAAGATTCCAAGTTTCAAAGATGGTAAACATATTAATCTTGAGCACATCCTGAGAACATCGAAGCCATTGAAGGAATACATAGTATAAGAAGATAAAGACCAGCAGTACTGCTAAATTTATACTATCAGTCTAATGTTCTCTTTTTTGCAAACATTTGAATTGATACTTTCATTCGACTGTATATACTTAGGGACTATTTTATTGAAAGTGTAAGAATACTTTTTTAATCAATATAGTTCATTGTTTAGAACCTTTTGACAACATACATCTTTTATAGTTATAAAAAATGTGTTTTTACTCCTATGGGGTAGTATGAGCAAGACTTTGGTTATCTCGGTATCATAAGTTATTATGTGAAATATGGGAATACAATTCAAATTCTGTTTCCTATAGAGTATTTCCACTGAAAGGAAATGTATAGAAATATCACTATGAACATCAAAAGAATAAAAATGCTTTGAAAAAGTTCAGTGAAAAACTTCAAAAAAAATTCTATCCAATTTGTCAAATTGGATCTGCACCATCTGACTGTCAAGTGTTTGGGGTTATAACAATAGAATGACTCATGCTTTATCTTTCTCTTTTTTAACAAGTGATTTTTAATTTCTCAGTACTTTTTAATGAAATAGAAATTTTAATTTAGAAAAGCAATATGGGTACCATTTACCAGAAAGCTAACATCCAACTTGAGATGAGGTTTTATTTCTTCAACAAAGCCTTCTGAATGTAGATGAAGAAAGATGTAAAATAAGTATATTTAAATTATGATTCTATTGTGCTTGATATACCTCATTTTTACTTTTAATCTGCTACCCATCAGTTTTGATTAGTTATGAAAACATCTTTTTTATTAAGTCTTAAAGAGTTCAGAATATAAGCCACACAGACTTTGAGTGTAAGAAGAACTGAATTTAATTTCTCTAAATTTGTACACTGAAAATTAAAAAAAAATTGTAAGTTCTATTATCATAAAGGGCATGTATAGTTTGACATAGAACCTCAGCTGAGAGTCTATTGACATTATCCTTCAACAAAGATCATTTTCTGTTCCTTTTAACTCTCCTTGTAACAAATTTTTTTTACTTCAACAGATATTTCATATTTTTATTAAATATAAGATATATTTTACATTTTTATGTGAATTTAATTGGAGGAAAAAGAAGCAATTTTATATTTTCATCCATATAAAAGAACTTCTTCATCAAGATCCTTTCAAAGTTATCTGGTTAGTGACTGGAAAGTCCTGGAGTTGGTTCTGTAATCAGTTTTGGGGATTCGTCTTTTATGGACAGTGCCTTGTAAAGGTCATTTTCAACTAAGCCACATACTCTCACTGGCACTGTGTCAACACTTTTACATCTTCATGTACATACAGAGGGCTTTGTTGAAGATATAAAACCTCATCTCAAGTTGGCTGTTAACTTTCTGGTAAATGGCACCCATAATTCTTTGTTAAATTAAAATTTTTATTTCATTAAAAAGTACTGAGAAATTAAAAATCACTTGTAAAAAAGAGGAAGATAAAGCCTGAGAGTCACTTGATTGTATAACTCCAAGCATGAGAGGTGCCTTCTTTGCACAGTGACATTAAATAAGCAGTATAATTTTAAGAGGTTCTGGGCCTGGAGTGTGAAGAAACACCTGGCTAGCTAAAAGCCCCTCATGTCTTTAACTTTATAGTGAACTTCTTATGAAGGCCACTAAAACTGATGGGAGACAGGTTGTAGACAGCACATGGAGGAAACTGTAAGGATTATAAGATTAAAATAAATTAGATAGAAGCTGCAATGTCGCAGATTTTTACCTTCTAAAATAAAGCGGTCAGGCAGACCTGAAGAAAATAGGAAGTTGCGATACAATTCCGCAGCGTGACAGCTGGCTTGAGAGATCACAGGGGAAATTAGCCAGCTGCCCCATTCTGCCTCAGTGTTGATGTTGAAGCGACTAGAAGAATATTCTTCTCTTTCTCCACATTTCCACATCGTTTCAAGGTTAAATTTTTCAGAGAACATCAGGTAAGGGAGATGTGAGGTGATGCATGTAATAAAATGAGGCTCAGAATAGTACTAAGCATTGGGCATTTGCTGTTCTTATGCAAAAGTAAAAAGTTAAAGTTAAAATGTGATGTTACTGCCGAAATAATTCTTTAAAAGATAAGTCAAGGTAGAGCCACTAAACAAGTGAAGCACATTTATTTATATACTTGGCCGGCTGAAATCAGGTGAAGTCCTCTGCCTCACAACGGAACAGTTGGGCTCTGTGTTCTGTGTGCGGGGGCGGGGCGGGTGTTGCCTTGCTCTTGCCCTGCCTGTGTGGCTGACCTTCAGCTGCAGCGGCTCCCCACTGCTCCCCTATTCTGTTGTGTAGTTGCAGGCCACGGTGGTTGCTTGTGGCAGGAGGACCTGTGTTTGGAGCTCTCTGCCGAAGACCATCTCTCTTTCAGAAGGCATTTCTTTGCCCCTCCTCCCCAGGCATCCCCAATCAAGCTTTTCCCTGTGATGCCTTCTCCTTCCAGGAACTTTTCCATTCTGAGTGACCCTACTCAGGCTAAAAATGCCTAGTGCAAGGGTTTCAGGTCCCTGCATTGAGCAGTTTAAGCCCACACAGCCTATTAACCCATAAAAGTAGTCAGTTACCTGTGCAGCTGGAAGTTGTCAGGTGTCACTGACTTGCCTTTCTTTTATAGCTAGCTTATCATCATGGCATTGTTGTACACATCTTGTTGTGCTTTTCTGCTGGATGCTCAGGACCACATTAAGGTGACTCTTGCACTAATTAAAATCAATTTCTTGCCGGGCATGGTGGCACACGCCTGTAATACCAGCACTTGGGAGGCTGAGGCAGGAGGATCGGTGTGAGTTCAAGATCAGCCTGGGCTACAAAAGTGAGCTCAAGGCCAGTTCCAGAACTGCATAGGGAGACCCTGCCTCAAAAAGACCAGAAAAGGCCAGGCACGGTGGCGTACGCCTGTAATCCCAGCACTCAGGAGGCTGAGGCAGGAGGATTGGTGCGAGTTGGAGACCAGCCTGGGCTACAAAAGTGAGCTCAAGGCCAGCCTGAGCTGCATAGCGAGACCCTGTCTCAAAAATAAATAAATAAATAAATAAATAAAAAACAAATAAACAAACAAATAAATAAAACAAACAAACAAACAAACAAACAAATAAATAAATAAAATCAATTTCTTATGAACTATCAAGAACAATTAGGACCAGCAAGATAGCTCAGCAGACTAAACACCTGATTAGGCAAAGTCGGGGACCAGGGTTTGATCTCTAGCACCACGTGCTTCACTGGCCCTGTCTCTGAGTGCACTGACCCGCCACTGAGACTGGGAGTGATGATGCATGCCTATAATGCCAGCACTCCTGGAAAGGCTGAAAGCAGGAGGATCACTATGTATCCATGCCGTAAAGTAACACCCTGTACTAAATCTGTCTGTCTGTCTGTCTGTCTGTCTATCTATCTATCTATCTATCTATCTATCTATCTATCTGTGTATCTATCTATCTATCTATATTTATTTGTCTGTGTGTCTATGTATCTATGTATCTATGTATCTATTTATCTATCTATCTCATACTGATATCTTCTGACAATTTCCAGCTACACAACTAACTACTGTTATGGGCTGGCAAGCTCAGTGGAATATCTATGTAGCTATCTGTCTATCTATCTAGATAAATATATCTCTATATCTCTCTATGTAGATATATCTGTAAACACACATATTACATATATATATATATATATATATATATATATATGTTATGTCTTCTCATATTTTCCTTGAAACCGTGTGCAGCACTCTCACTTTTCCTGTCACTGTCAGCCATCTGAATGAGCCATGTTTACTGATTAACCAAGTTGCTTTCTGTGAAAGTTTGGGAGACTTTTCTCTCTCGGTGACTCTCTTCAGGCATACTGTGCACCATTGATTTCCTCCCTCTAACATCCAACAAAATCTTTCTCAAAGATTTTGTAAACACCAGGAGTTACAGGATGTCACAGATGAGGTTCCCTTGTGGCCTGGGTCCTCACTGACCTTGGAGTGACAGGGGCAAAATATTGGCTATCCTCTCATCTCATCTACCTTTTTAGCTTTTTTGTTTGTTTATTTGTTTCTAAACTTCAGTTGTTTAATATTTAGAAGAAGCCGAGCGTGGTGGCACACACATGTAATCCCAGCACTTGGGAGGCTGAGGCAGGAGGATCAGTGTGAGTTCGAAACCAGCCTCGGCTACCAAAGTGAGCTCAAGGCCAGCCTGAACTGCATATCAAGACCCTGTCTCAAAAAAAAAAAAAAAAAAAGAAAAAAGACAAAAAAAATTTAGAAGAGAGGGTTGATAACATATTGTAATGGGAGCAGGGAACTTGATATTATTATTTTATCTACATATCAAGCACATTGAGACATAAAGTAGAACCATTATTTTCTACCAGCCGTGGATGGTCTAGTAGTTGAATCCATGTAGAATGTTCACATACAACAGATACATAGTTTTACATAGAAAATTCAAAGTCAAAAGCCATAATAACATTGTAGCCTGACAATAACGATGATAATTTTGTAATACACTTAAATATTCCCTCTTAATATAGAATAACCATTTTTTAGTCAACATCTTTATCTAGTACAGTGGAATTTTTTACTTAGCTTATTGATCATGAGTGGGATGAGGTCACTGAAGTGTGTGACATTGTCTGGACTGTTTAATGGCTCTATCTCTAAGTGTAGTGGCACATACAAATCATATATATCATATAAGTTTTGTTAAAGGTGAAAGTCTGATTCTGAAAGAAAAAGTGTATCACGATAAACAATGCTGGGTTACATTTTTGAAGACCTGTAGATCTGAAATCATGAATACATCTAAAGCATCAAATGGTTGATAACAATCAGTAGTCACTGACATATAAAATATAAAAGTTTTATTCCTTAACTTAGTGTTGAACTGGAGCATTAAATCAGAGAACCTTAAATATTTCTCATTTATAGAAAATCTAATCCTTTGATCATGACCAATGTAAACATGCAATAATAATATATTTTTAAAACCATAAATATATGGCTATGGAGACCACTGGGGCTTCCTATTAATAAAGGGTTGAATACGATTTTCCACAGGCAGCTGCCTCTTTATTCACCAAAGGAGCTCTGACCAATAATTCCCCAAGCCTTAAGGTACCTTGATACTTTTTGATGACCTATGATAAAACAATTTTTGATATCTTTTGGGCAGGTGAAGACCCAGGTGGAAGCATACTTTTTAAATCTATAAGCCAAATTAAACTATAAACAAAATGATCTGAAAGTATAAAAGAAAAATGAAGGGAAAAATTATTGAGCTCAAATAAAAACAGCTGTTTACAGATCAGACAGACAAATAAATATACAAGCAATCTTCTTACAAATCAGAGTACACTCCAAGTATTTTTGGCCAAACTGAATTATAATAATTCATTTACCATTTTATTTTTTTTCAATTTTTTATTGTTTAAATTTAACAATGGTTATATTACATATTTTCATCATCAGATCGGATTAGATTAATACATATAGGTATATAAGATTGATCAAACAATTAAACATTAACCTTTCTAAATCCACATTACTTTTTTTTTT
>PVJA010009776.1:0-59482 GCA_004027025.1 Myocastor coypus
AGTATACCAGTTACAAATTTGAACTCTCAAATCAATGCTAAAAACAAGCACAGAAACTAAAATCAGTACACTGCAAGAGTTTTTGGGTTTTCCTTTGAATTAAAAAGTTAGGGACCTCTTAGGTGGATTTGTGTAAGCCTGGGCTATGCAGGTCTGGCACAAACAAGACAGGCCCAGAAGGCCAAGTCAAGACCAAGTGAAGAAGAAAATTCAGGAGCACCTGACTAAAGTTTGGTTAAGGAGAGAATCTTTGCCAGAAAAGTTGCCCAAGTAAGGACTTGAGAGCAGGAAGGCCCTCAGGACAGAGGCATTGGTCTCCACTGCTGGGTGACAATCAACTGCCAAGATGAGGTGCTGAGTACCACCGAGGACAACCCCTCCTGTGCCCTAGCACTGTGGGATTAACCTCCATAAGGGTGAAGAATTCCAAGCTGAGGCACAGCTACAAGCCTATTGGGAACACTGACTAACACACCAGAGGGCTTCTCTAGAGAGACAGAACAGTGTTTTACCAGATAGTTTCTGAGGAAGCCCTCATAGATAGAAATGAGATGTGAATTTCAACTCATCCTACATAGGTTCTTGACTCCCACGGTAGGAAAAAATTGAGGACATACCAGGAAGAGGCATAGGCAGACTTATTAGACAGTCCTATAGAAGTATATGATCAGAAAATAAGAGTATAGACACTCCAAGGTGAGATACTCCAGTGTTACAGAATCTCTAAAAACCAGATGGAAAACGCTCTGTGCCAAGGAGTTTGACAGGCCACTTTTATTTACACCAGTGGACTGTTGAGAACTAGATCCAAATCCCCAGCGTTGGGTTAGAGTAAAATATCACCTTATAAACACTTGGTAAGCAGGAAGTAGAATCAGTAACGAGCTAGTCTATAATTGGCCACATGTTGCCAGGCAGATGCGTCCTGGGCGGGTTTAGTTGGGAGGATGGGGCGTTCATCAAGAGGCAAGGAGGTCTGGTAGGCAGGTAAAATTTAGCGTGACCTTGGCCAGGTTAATCTGCTCTGGGAGATAGACAGTTCTTGAAAGGAACCTATGTGTGGCACTGTGCAGCTGGTCAGACAGAGCTCAGTCAAATTATCTCTGAGTTGCAGCTGAGTAGCTTAGTCAAGGTGGGCAGAGTCTGAAGGCCCAATCAGGAAGCTATAGCTTTACAGTTTTCTGCTACAGTGGGACATAGCTTAGACTAGCTGGGGAGGGTAAATCCTAACATCTGTGTAGCACCACCTCTCAGAACCCTGTATGTAGAAATGTTTGTGGATTCCCTTGAGCATGAAAGGACACAGATGCCATGAAGGCTCCCTATCCTGCTTTTCCTCATGGCAGCCAGCCCTACGTTCCTTGGATGTATTTTTCCTTCTTTGATTCCCCGATCCCACTCTGCAGAGCCAGTTGGCAGCATCCGCTAAGGTACATGAGCTTTGCTTTGCCTAAAAACATGCTTTAAATCATTCACACCTCTTTTTCTTCTTATACTATCTTTTAAAAATATGTTTCATTAGTGCTTATTAATTGTGGTTTTATCTTAAGGTCAGATTGCTGCCCTTTACTTTATAGACTAAGTTAGTTTGTGGACTTGTAGTATGTTTAAGAGATTTGGGAGTGATGGAACTGGAAGAAAAACAAACAAGCTTAGGAGGTAAATGCATGGATAATCCTCGGAACTTTGATCATGTCTTAAAACTATAATTTCCTTCTCTCCTTTCTCCTGTGTTTATTTCTTCTATCCCACCTCAGTTTGGCATACCCTTGGCTACTATTGACACACTATTAACTAATGATCAGATTGTGATGCTAGGTACTGGCTGACATAAGTTGCTAATAGTTTCTCTGGTGGTGATGGATTCCTTGCTCTGTGGGCATTATTGACCAGTTCTATACTGAATTTAGCAACCTCATTGCTACACTGCTTAAGTTAAGGACCTGAGCAATGTTTTTCAGTCAGTTTATGCAAATACTTATAGCTCCAATAAAGATCATTCCCGAGATGATCTGAGCTTCCACCTGCAGAAGAATTAAAACACTGTCAACCTGAGGAGGTAGGATGGGGACTTTCTGGAGCCCCTTAGGTATGGATCTCAGCGAAGGTGGTGGGAGAAATCTATTTGCATAACTCACACTTCCTTCATTTAGGAACTTATTGATTCAAATATGCAAAAAAGCCTGAGGCAGGGACTGAGTAGGTGTGAACGACAGCCTGATGGCTCTGTTTCGCATCAATTAGCATTTCAAAAAGTGTCAAGGTGCTGGAAGACCTTTTTTTAATTGCTGTTAATCAGAAGTTCTACAGGGAGCAAAGAGCTCTTTATGGGTGCAAACCCAGTGCAGAAGTGTCCAAAAAGGGAATGAAGGGGTGTAAGGCTAGGGGGTGGGGTGGCGTTGAGACAGAACCCACCAGGAGGACAGTGAGGAGGTACACTTCTGCAGGACTCTAACCTGCTACTCACCAAAGGTGTTTTCTTCTGAGATACACCTTTGCTAAAATAGTGACTCTTTACTTTGGTCTATAGATGATGCCCAATGGGGAATTAAGGCTTCGTCTTCATTTTTTTTACCTTTCTCCATTATTACCTTAAAACTTTAGGTCAGATCCCTGCTCAGCTCTGCTTAAAGTCTTGATAATCATTTACCGAAGCATGTCTAAAAATTGGCAATGTAAGGTTGATTAGCCTTAAATTTAATAAACTATCTCATTTCCCTTTAAAATGAGGGCAACCAAGGTAAGAGGTTTACAGGGACACGCAAGTGCCAGTGGGCAGCTAGAGGCTTCGAACCATCTTCCTAAACCTATGGTCACCTTGGAACCCATCGAGGCCTCCACCAACTGAGGCCGCCTCGAGCAGTAAAGCTTTCTCATAGACACCAGGTTGCTAGGGACTTTTCTAGTCATCTTACAAAACCAGCACTGAGACATGGGTTGACCAGACCCTTGACCACCTGAGCCACTTTATAAAATCTAGCTTTCTTTGTGGACAGGGCAATCAACCCCTCTCCATCAAAGCTGTATCCTCTCAGTCCCCCAAGCTGAAGTTCCTTCTCATTTTCTCTTCTAACTGTGCCTAGTCCATTTGCCTAGGCCTCTTGGTGACAAGTCCTGAAATGCTTTTCTGGGACAATAGGTCAAGAAGCTGCCACGGCTGAACTGCAGTCCCCATCTCCTCTTTAGGGTACTCCTCTGGCTCTCGTGCTGCACAGAGCTTCAGCTGTTGGTAGGAAAAAGGCTCTGAGGTGGGAATTTCAGGATTCTTAAGCTTTGTTCCCTACAGAATGAATACGTTGAATTCTGTTCACAGCCTGAGCCCCAGACTTGGCCACTTGCCTTTCATATCTACGTATATGATGCAGAAAAACTCCTAACACTAAGAGAAATAGGGCCTTTCTGTTCCTCTCCTGTCATACTGGATAACATTCTTTCAAAGGAAATAGAACTCCTCAGTGCAAAATCATTCTCGCTTTATTACTGAGGATATTTTCCCTTTGTGCAGCGGAGGGTAGGAGACTGAAGAAGTGGTAGGACTTTGTCAGGGTGGAAATAAACAGAGTACACTAATGGCAACAAGGCAGAGGGCTTCTGTTCTGGCAAGGGAGGAGTTATGGCGGCTGGCGGAGACTCAGGGGTCTGTAGGGAGTGGGTCAGCTCTGTAATGGAAAGGAAAGGCTTCTGGAGATCTCTGATTGGCGGCTGCGGGGGAAGCTGGATGCTAGCTAGCTAGAAAAAGGAGCTTTTCCTTTTTCTTTTCTTTTTTTAAATATTACGGCTGGCTCGGCCTGCCGTGGGGGTGGGGTTGGTGCAGCATGCGATGCCGGACATCGAACTGTTGTCCCCGCAGTTGCCTAAGCTTGCCTAAGCAGGCACTGTAGACCCCTGAGCCATCTCATTGGCCCCTCTTTTTATCTTTTCTTCTTTTTTTCTATTTTTGGGATGTGTGTGTGTGTGTGTGTGTGTGTGTGTTTAGTACAGAGTCTAGCAAGAGGGTCTCACTATGTAGATTGGACTTGTAGTGATCCTCCTGTTTTCACCCTCCCAAGCCTTCGGATTATAGGTGTGCACCACCATGCCCAGTCTCAATCGCTATATCAGTGCACCCTGGAGGTGTGGCCAGCACAGCAGGCCAAGGATCAAACCCTGCATCTGCCTCACAGGCGCTTTAATCTGCTGAGCTATCTGGCCGGCCCTGGGACAGATTTTCAGTGGCCACCTGAGGTGCATCTCTGGCTTTCTCTGGTTCTGAGTCGAGGGGGTGTGGCTAAGATGTCTGGAAACTGAGTGACTGCCATGTGCCGTCCTCTCCTAGCTGACTGCTGCAGAGGGCTTGATTTGGTTTTCTAGGCCATGTGCTATGGCAACCAGAGGTCAGAATTCCATTGTTCCATGTAGTCTGGCCCCTGTCTGTCTGTATGTTTAATCTCTTGCCAGGGCTTTTTGTTTAGCTTTTCTGATTGAGTGATTGATTTTATTTTTCCGAGGAAGGGTCTTATAACATAATTCAGGCAGGTCTGGAGGTTCACTGTGTAGCTCAGGCTGATCTCCAACTCAGAAATTCTGCTTCTGCCTTCAGAGTGCTAGGATCACAGCCACACACTACAGCACCTGGCTCATCAGAAGTTGTATCTATCACAAAAACTAAGATGAACTAGAAAAAACAATTTGTTCTTTGAGCACAACAAAAACTCCTGTAGTGGGCTGGGGATGTAGCTCGGGGGTAGAGCTCTTGCCTTGTATATACTACACTCTATGTTTGATCTTGACCACCACATAAAAAGAAGAAAATTTATTTATTTATTTATTTATTTATTTATTTATTTTCCTCTTTTGAGTCCTTATGCTAGGGAGACTGGGAGACTGTACGATATTTGCATATGTAGGTCTGGTTTATTTCACTTATGAGTATATGTTCAAGATACATCCATTTATATATGAAGTCTTCTAGTTTATCATTCCTTACAGCTGAGTAATATTCCATTTTGTGAAAATAACACATCTTTTTCAACCATTCTTCAGATGATGGGCATTTTGGTTGTTTCCAGGTTTTGGCTATCCCAAATTGTGCTTCTATGAACATAGGTGCACAGATATCACTACAATATGATGTTTTCAGTTCTTCAAAGCCTGAAATCTTGAGTTCCATTCTTAGTACCAAAAACCAAAACAACAGAAACAAAATTTGGTTTGAGGTCCACGCTGAAGAGGGAATCAAAGATGACAGTGGCCTCTTACACAGAACCAAGTTCTCTCCAAGTCATAAAGGGGCTGTTTCTTTGTGCTTTGAGAATATATTCTAGCCCATAAAGGAGAGATACACAAATAACGACAATAAAAAAAGTCAAGGCGTTATTACCACAAAGGGCACCAGATGATGGTAGTGAGCTGAGACAAATGTCTCTCGTGTCATTCTTTCCATGGGAGACGCTGGACGAAATTGTTTTACAAACCTGCGAGCCATCATTTCCGGAATGACCAGTCTCTCCAGAGAATTTTTCTCATCCTCTCTTGATACAGCTTCTAGATTCTTGCACAAACTAGGCTTTTCCATTGCAAGACTAATTAGGGAGCTCCAGAGACAGGAGGCTCCAGGACGAGGGGCATTGCTAGGGTTCCTCTTTCAGGGTGTGCCCTTCTCAATTAGTTCATTAAGGTTTCTTAATTTTTTTTTTTTTTTCAGAACCTGGGATCAAGTTCAGGGCCTTGCGCTTGCCAGGCAGGCACTGGTGCCCCTGCTATCTCCCTAGCCCCCATTAGGGTTTGTTTTAGTTACTTTTCTTTTCTTTTTTTTTTTTTTTTTAATTATTTATTTTTATTTTTTTCTTGTTTCAGAACCTTTGTTTGTTTATTCACTCATTTTCATGGCCGGCTCAGCCCACCCTGAGGGCAGGGCTGGCGCAGCATGCAGTGCCAGGGATCGAACCGCGGTCCCTGAAGCCGCCCAAGCTTCCCCAAGCAGGCGCTTTAGACCACTGAGCCATCCCGCCAGGCCCCTAGTTACTTTTCTCTTGTTGCTGAGAGCTGAGACAAAATACCCAACATCCAACCTTAAAGGAGGAAAGGTTGATTTAGCTCACAGTCTGGAGAGGTCTCAGTCCATAAGTGGCTGTGTTCTGGTTTGTGGTTAGATGTCTCTCCAAAGCCCCAGGTGGTCATGGGAGTCAGGGTGTTCAGAGGTGGCTTAATCTAGAGTTTGTGATTGATCCATGGCCCAATGCTGGTATTAAAAGTGTGTGTGCTACAGTTCTAGGGTGGGCCTACATATAACATTGTTAGGTGTTTTTAGCTGAATGGCGCAGCAGAGAAACAGGCAGAAGGAAAAGGGAAAGGGGCTTTATTTTCTTTGAGGATGCAGGAGAGAATGTGGGGAAGGATGAGGAATTGTCTCTCCATCAGACAAAGGGAGGCTGAAGCTTTTATGGTCTTTTTCCATGGGTGGAGTTTGGAAGGGATGTTTAGATATATCTGAGGGAGCTGAATGAGGGTCTTCCCTGAGAATTACATCTTGGGTTGGGTTGGAGAAGAAGTGGGAGATGGTCTTGGGAAGATGAACTTTTGTTTTAAGGGCATCAGCCATATTAGATGACCACCATAATGGTTTCAGCACTTATGTACTAGGGCCAGAACCTATCAAACATAAGGGCTGGAAAGTCTTCTCTCCCCTGTTGTTGCTTTGCTACTTTCTGCCTGTCATGACTATTCTCTGCCAAACTATCCTACCTTGGACCCAGCCAATTATGAACTGAAACCTCTACAAAGTGTGAGCTAAATAAACCTTCCTCTTTTAACTCTGGGTGTCAGGTGTTTTGTCAGTATCTATAATAAGACAAGGGGAAGTCAGAGCATTTCTTAAGGGACAAAAGAAAGAAACATGGGGAAAAGGGTAACATTTTTATGCTTTAGGTCTTTTTGTGCGGAAAAAAGTTTCCAATTTTTGTGCCCCACCCTAAAGAAGATTTCTAGTTTCTATGATTCATTTTCAGGGAAAAATGCAGGGTGAGGGACAAGGGGCCAGGAGAAGATCAGAGACCTTGGCTCTAAGGCTGCTTCTGCCACTCTTTGGTTTCATTGTGTTCAAAGGGTGCAGCATAATGAAGCACCTACTCTGAGGTAGTATTCTCTGAGCTGCAGTAACAGTGACATGGAGGGACACATAATCTCCTCAGTGGCTAGTTCAGAGGGACACATCACCTGAACAGAAATTAGGTCCTTTTTCACTCTCAACTCCCAAACAGAGAAACCTTTTTTTTAATGTGTGTGAGATCAGGGTTCAAACTCATGATCTTACGCTTCCCAGTCAGGCACTTGTGCCACAGAGCTATCTCCCAGGGCCCAAGAAACCCTATTACTTACATTGTGGGCAAATTTGGCTTGTTTGGCAGAAATACCTTTCTCGTTTGCCTCTGTTCTTCCTTTGCCAGGCCTCTGGTGCTAGACACCCAGGCTAGAGAAGCAGGGTAGCCAGTGGAGGCCCTTGCTAGAAGCTCTGCTTGGCATCCTCTGCCCTTCAGCTTGAAGAAACCCCTGAGGTGAACAAGAAAGGACTTTGTGTTGAGAGCCAGGAGAATTGGATGGCAGATGACCCAATGCCTAGCTAGTAAGGCATCTAAGCTTTCACTGTTGATTTCAGAACATGTCAAAATTAGAAAAGCTGCCTATGTCTGGGCCAGTGACACTTATTTTTAGTTATTTATTTTTTTTCTTTTTGCAAGGTGACATAAAGCACAGGACTCCTAGAGACAACAGACAAGGGAAAATAACTCATTCTCCTAGCAGTTATTACAAGAAAGTCTAGGAATTTAGATATGTTATGTGTGTGTACCAAGACCTCCCAAGGAATGTCAACATTATATGCTAGAAATATGTACTAATAAAAAATCTGAAAAGTAATCTTCACCTTACCAGGATCCTTCCTCCGCCCAGAAGTTGAATTCTATATCCAAACAAACACCTCAGAGCCGACTTAATTTACTTTCGTTTGGGGAGCAAAATCAGAGGTGGGTCTGGCTAAGACTACCTCTCTGCTACATTTTGGGGGCAGGAAAGTGAGGGATCCTGACTCATTTCTCTTTTGAGGGGCAGCAGAGGTACCGTCTAATCAACAATCGTTTCCAGTGCAGCCAGGTTTACATCTCTAGCTAACACCATGTGACTTTGCCCACCTCTCTCTGTCTTCACATTGCACTTATCCTTTGATTAGAGCTATCCTACCCTACGTGAATGGTATTTCACTGTGGTTTTGATTTGCGTTCTCTGACCTACAAGTTTCTATTTTTGTATTTTGAGCTATACTATTAGGCATATAAAGATAAAACTATTAGATCTTCTTACTGCAAAGTAACATTTACCAATATTTTTTAAATATCTTACTCGTCCTAGAACATCCTATGAACTTTTATTTTGGTTAAATTTTCCTGGTATGGACTGGGGAGATAGCTGGGGAGAAAGCACCTGCCTGGCAAGTGCAAGGCCCTGAGTTGAATTTCTGGTACCAAAACCAAAGTTTCTTAGTATATTTTCTATCTCATTATGTTTTAAAGACATTCATGTATACACTGGCCTTATCATCTCCTTCAAGTGACTCTGCCTTCTAAAGTATTTTTTCTTTATTGCCTTTTGTAAGATTCATTGAATATCCTTTGCTCTATTTTGTTCTTTTAGTGTTTCCCTTAAATACTCAATATATATACTAATATTAATGATACATTTAACTTTTGCCTAAAAAGGAAATTTAACTAAGTTTTCTTTTTTTGGTGGTACTGGGGATTGAACTCAGGACCGTGCACTTGCCAAGTAAGCATTTATTCTACTGCGCTATCTCCCCAACCCTAACTAACTTTTCTTTCCTTTACATTTGCTCTAGGATTTTAGATCCAATAAAACTAATGGTGCCAGGCACGGCAGCACACACCTCTCATCTTAGCACTTTAGGAAGCTGAGGCAGGAGGGTAGCAAGTTAAGTCCAGCCAGTACAAATTAGCAAGTTAGTAAGACCCTGTCTCAAAATTTTAAAAGTTTCCTAAAAGGCTGAGGATATGGTCAAGGCATTGTGCTCAATACCTAAGGTCCAGAATCCCTCTAACAACTAATGCTCTTTCTTTTCTTGGCACCAGGAATTGAATTTGGGCCTCATGCTTGCCGGGCAGTAGCTGTCCCGCTGAGCTCCATCCTGTAACTAACGCTTCTAAAGCCAGTTATTCAACAATTTGTTCTAAATAATTTATAAAGTTTCTCCAGTCTTACATATCGATGGGGCACACGTTACTGTACAGCCAATCTGTGCAAATCAAGACACCACTAAACCCAGATGAACCACTGGTGAGAATTAAATAAAAACTAAGGATCCTGGTTATTTTTCTCTCATTGCTGGGACAATTTACTCAATGCCCAGAATTAAAGAGAGAGAGGTGTATTGCACTCAGTTTGTGGAGGCCTCAGTCTGTACTCAGGTGCCTCCAAGGCAGAGCAGCACATGGCAGAGGGCAGCAGTTTATGGTGGAAAAAAAAAAAAAACAGCAAAAGCAACAGGAGCAAAAAGGGAGGAGCAGGGACCAGGGAGATAGCTCAGTAGAATAAGCACCTGCCTGGCAAGCACAGGGTCCTGAGTTCAATCCCTGGTACTGGAAAAAAAAAAGGGGAGGAGGGAACAAATGATGCATGAGCCTCGTTCCCTCTCCTACACTGCATCAGATTGCCTACCACAGCGGGGTGTAGCACTCATGCCCATAATCCCACAAAGGAACATGAGTCAATCAAGAACTGTAAAAGCGCACCCCATGGTTTCATGAGGCTTTGAGGAGGCCATCTAGAGACAAACCATAATACTCTACCCTTGCTGCCCCCAGATTTATTCACAACCCTTTATGAAAAAGGCTTTTCATTCCAGCTCTGCTACCAAAGTTCCAACAGTTTCAACATTGCTAAAAAGTTCAACTCCCAAGTCTCCTCCAAGATCTAATACAAACTCTTAACTGTGAGCCCCTGTATAAATGAGAAGTTAAACACTTCCGATATTCAACGGCACAAGATAAATATTGCCATTCCAATAGGTATGAACATGAGGGGCTGGGGAGATAGCTCCATGGTACAAGTGCTTGCCTAGCAAGTGCAAAGTTGTGAGTTTGAACCCCAGTCCAACAAGAAAAAAAAAAAAAAAAAGGTGATCCAAAAGGTATGAACAAGGGAATGCAAAGGATTGAGACTAAAGCAAGTCCAAAATCCAGCAAGGCAAATCTGCCCAGCCAGCCTGTATCAGTTACTCTTCTCTTGTTGCTGGGGCAAACATTGGGTACTCAAAATAAAGGAAGGAAAGATTTATTTAGCTCACAGTTATTGGAGATTTCAGCCCATGCTTGGCTGGCTCGAAGGCAGAGAGGCACATGGCAGAGAGCAACCTTTCATGGAAGCGGCAAAAAGCAGGAGAGCAAGAGAGAGGCAGCAGCTCAGGTAGCAGCCAGCCTCCCTCCCCTCCTTACACTGTAATGCAAATTATCTGCCCAAGGGCAGGTGCAGCAGCCACACCCCAATAGTCAATTACAAATTCCAGGAACTGTCCCATGACTGCATGAGGCTCTGGGGGTAAAACTAGACACAAACCATAACATAGCCATACCTAGAAGGAAGGTAGCCAAAGTAGGACAAAGACATACAGGGCCTGGCCGGGCGTGGTGGCTCACGCCTGTAATCCCAGCACTTGGGAGGCTGAGGCAGGAGGATTGGTGCGAGTTCGAGACCAGCCTGGGCTACAAAAATGAGCGCAGGACCAGCCTCAACTGCATAGTGAGACCCTGTCTCAAAAAGACAAAAAAAAAAAAAAAAAAAAAAAAGACATACAGGGCCAAAGAAGCAAGCGTCCTCACAGGTGGCAGCCATTCTGAGGAATGGCCCTCCCAGAACGACACTACCATCCCCACCCCTAGAAGCTCACTCTCATGCTCAAAGATTGAGGGCATTTTACCCAACATGATTTTCCTTTAAGATGAAACATGCATTAGATTAGGGTTTCAACTCCTGCCCCCTGAGTGCCTAAGGACCCTCATTCTGCTTTTCTGGGGTCATCCTTGGGTAAACTGAGTCCCACTGCTGCAACCTGTGCAGCACCGTAGCTCTGTCCTGCCACTGACTCGTCCACGACCAGGTTCTAACTGCTATACTATGTGTAGATTTTTGCAGTGCTCATAGAGTTTCTTATTGCTGCAGTAGCAAAGCATTCAAACTTAAAACAATACAAGATTATTATCCTTGAATTCTATAGATGATAATCCAGTACAGATCCCAGAGAGTTAAAGTCAAGGTGGCAGTGGGCTCTGTTCCCTCCTGAAGGCTGAGGGGACAACCTGTTTCTTTGCCTTTTGAAGTTTCTAGAGGCCTCCTGCTTTGGCCTCTTCCTCATCTTCAAAGCTAGCAAAGCAGGCTGAGTCCTTCTCCCACCCATCTGATCTTTTTTGCTGCCTCCTTCTTCCACTTTTATGATAACCTGTGATTGTGTTGGGTGCCCCAGACAATCCCGTTACTTTTCCTATTTTAACGCCAGCTCATTAGCAACCTTAATTCTTTTTTGCTGCTTAATGTAACATATTCGCAGTCCCTGGGATTAGAACACGGACATCATTAAGGGGCCATTATTTTACCTACCACAGAGCTCAGCTAACATATAATGAGATCCTACCACATGTAAGCAACTGTGATGAGGTCTCATTGTACCATCACAGTAAATAAAGATTGAATGAAAAGATCACAGGCTTTGTCGATCCATTTTGGGGGTCCAAGAGAGATTTTCACAGGTGACATCCCAGGTTAAAGAATACATGTGTGCAAGACGCCAGCAATATCAGGAGAGAGCGAGGGCAGAGCCCAAGAGTGCAAGAGCCCAAAAGTACAAGAGTGCAAGAGCAGTCGGCATCTTTATTGTTTAATTCTTATACAGGTTGTTGTTTTGTACTTATATTCTTACCAGAAGATATATGTTTACTTGCACTAAGTCATGGTTACATAACTGTACCCCAGTGTGTGTCAGTTGATGTCATATCCTCAGGTGTCCCTAGATGCTCCTGAGCTTTCAAGCACTCTGAGTGGTTCGCTGCATCCCACCCCCTTAAAGGAAGGGGTGTGAAAATGTAACATTACAAATGCAAAGGGGCACAAATGTATCCCTGTGCTGTAGCCAGCGAGTCAAGAGCCATGTGGTTTTGCAAAGCTCCTTTTTACCTCTTGAACAGCTTCATCTATCAGCAGCATCCAAGCCTCATGTGTAACAGTCAAGGCCTGGGCCAGGTGTTGAATAAGGGCTTCAACCTGGAGGGTTAGCTCTGTGGTGCTGCTCTCTGACATTTTCCTCTGTCTCCTTCCACTTTTACAACAACCTGTGATGACACTGGGTACTCCTGGACAATCTAGTCTACTAAGCTGGTCAGATGCCACTGCTAGCAGCATCCTGTATGCAGCAATCAATATTTTTAGTCAGACACTATTCCTAAGAGTCAACTATTGCAATGCTTGGTCAAGACCTCTGTGTAAGTCATTTCCCAGCCAGAGGAGGGCTTATGTCCTGGACTATGGTACCCTATCTGGTAAGCTTTTGGGTCATGCTCCCATGCCTCATCATAGATGGGCACCCCACAAAGGATAGTGCCATATCTGTCACTTCAGAGCTGCCCAAGCTGGCGATCAAAGCATTACCCCCCTCAGGACAGCCCAACCACCTGTGCACACATGGAGGGGGCCTTATTCATGCATCACAAGCAATCACACTATCTGCAATTCTGCCCACTGCCTTGACCTGCCTGGTCCAATTTCAAGCCAGAGTACTTGTATACTAGGCTGGACAGTGACTGCTATCCATCATGGGGGTTTGGTCTCAGCTAGATCCATCAGTGTGCCCTGCATCAGCTGGAGGTCCCTCTTGCCCTTCTACATAGGGACTGGGGTCATGTCCTATAGTCTGTCTTCCTGGACAAGTTCTTGGGCCGTGTACATCATGGGTTGCAAAATCAGTGCCAGGTTGGCTGCAAACAGGCTAACTGAAAAAGAGGCCCTCTGTTGGAGGTACGTCCCCCAGGGAGTCAAGGTGGGTCCCATGCCACCTGCCTCCTGAGATGGGCGGCCCATGTCTGTGACTACTCCTCTATCTGTCCCATGATTCCTCGCAGTCATGAGAGCAAAGCACAGTGCTGCTCCTTCTGTCAGAGAATGCCAGCTCTTGGCTCCCTCCACAATCATCACCAACCACAACAGGATGTGTCTTAGTTACTTTTCTCTCATTGCTGGGACAAATACCTGACACACAAGCTTAGGGAAGAAAAGGTTTATTTAGCTCACAGTTACTGGAGGTTTCACAATTTAAAGCAGCCTGAATTACATAGCAAGACCTTGAGACTCTATGCCACCATGTCCAGGATGATTCACTCCATACCTCCGAGAGACTGCCACCAGGGGAGGACCCTCTGACGCACCTGCTGTCAGTTTAACACTTGTGCCTCTCTTGGCAATGCTTCTCAAGCCCTGCCCTGGTCTTTTGGTCCCTCTCCTTGACAGCCCATGATTTACATGAGGCTTTGAGGGGACAACTAGACACAAGCCATAATACTCCACCCCTCGACCCCCAAAATCTCATGTACATCCCTTTCTGAAGAAGGCATTTTAGCTCACCTCTAAGAGTTACCAAAGTCCCAATAGTTTCAGCATTGCTGAAAAGTCCAAGTCCCAAGTTTTCTCCAAGATCCAAGGCAAACTTCCAACTGTGAGCACCTATACAAATGAAAAATTATATACATCAAACATTCAAAGGCACAAGATAAACATTGTCATTCCAAAAGGTATACACAGGAGAATACAAACCACTGGAGCCAAAACAAGTCCAAAATCCAGCAGGGCAAACATTAAGTCTTATAGTTCCATGTGGAATGTTCGAACCAATCTGTGGCAAATCATGAGCTCCATGTGGCTCCACCTCTGTGGCACTGTTGGTCGTAGCTCCCATGGGTTTTCTCTTAGGCCAGCTTTGCTCCCTCCTTGAAGTTTTCTTTAGATGATTCATGTTCCAGGTTTTTCCAAACTTGTAGGTTTTCCACGGAGTGGCCTTCTCACTCACACCTTCACACAATGCCCTCCACAGGGCACACTGCCTGTCCTCCCAGGCCTTCTTCCGAAATTAAGATGGAATCTTTCTTAACTTCAGAACTCCTGCATTCTGCATGTACCTAAAACCAATGCCACGTGGATGATGCCAAGGTCTGCTGCCAGCTGGAGCAGGAGCCAGGCTTCCTTCTCTCTTAGCCGTAGGGGTTGAGTGCCTGGATTTCTGAACACTCTGACCCTGATTCCAAGAAACAAATTCTCTATGCCAGCGCCATTCGGTAGTCTGCTGTGGCCGCTGCTTTCATTCTGGAACCTGGTGTGACGCTGCCTCCATTCTGGAACATAGGACTCTGAAGCTTTCTCCTCAAAGCAAAGTCCTTCACCTTTGTGATTCTGAGGCTGCAAAGGGCAAGCACCTGCCACCTCATGTGATGCCCCCCAGAACATCTTTGCTACTCCCCTTTTCCTCCTTGGCAATGGAGACCTCAGTTCCATCTTTGTAGTCCACAGCCTTCCTGGTGCTTTCTTTCTGGCCAAATTCACAACATTTTAAATCATTCTGTTGGGCTCTTTACTCTTTATTCTCACCATAAATCTGACTAAGAGCCTGCCAACAATAAGTGTGCCACTGCCCTAATATTTGACTGCTTTGAGATTTCCTTTGAAAGATTAATTAGTCCTCCATGTTTAAGTTCAGTCTCAGGCAAAGTCTCTGGACACAGGCAAAATTCTGACAAACTTTCTGCCAAGTCAAAACACAAATGATCTGGAGTCCATCAGCCAATGTAGTTCTTCTTTCTAGTAGAAACCTCCCTAGCCTAATCTTTACATATTGACTTTCTATCAATCTTTTGTTCTGAGCTCTGACCAGAACCTCTCCTACAGAAGTGCCAAAACTGTTCCAGTGCTTTGCTCGTAGGAGACCTCTCCAAACTTTTCCTATTTCTTCCCATAAGCCATTCTCAAAAGCTTATAATCCACATGGTCAGGTTACTACAGCAATGATCCCACTTTCCTGGTACCAAATTCTGTCTTAGTTACTTTTTTCTCGTTGCTGGGACAAATACCTGACACACAAGTTTAGGGAAGGAAAGGTTTATTTAGCTCACAGTTAGTGGAAGTTCCATAATTTAAGCAGTCTGAATTATATAGCAAGACCTCAAGACTCTACACCACCGTGTCCAGGATGATTTACTCAATACCTCCAAGACCACTGCCTGGAGTGGGAGGGACCCTCTGACGGCACGTGGTGACAGTTTAATGGTTCATACCTCTCTTGGTCATGCTCCTCAAGCCCCACCCTGGTCCTTTGGCCCTGCCCCTCAAGCCACATGCTTGACAGCCCATGATTTACATAAGGCCTTGCGGGGACTAGATACAAACCATAACTGGGTGCTTCCACTTCCTATTTTGCAATAGGTAGGCCTCAGCCAAATCCGTCATCATCCACACTGACAGAATAGATGGCCAGGTAAGGTCCATGACTCATGGAGCTTGCACTTATACAACAGCCTTCTTGGGGTCCTGCAACTTTTGCTGCATCCATCCCGCAAGCAGCTTCTGTTTCGTCGTCTGTCCAGCCTCATGTAATGCCCCTTTTAGTCATCTGGTTATAAGGAGCCCAGCAGGGTATCTAGGTGTGAGACTTCTGTCAAAAACCTAGCAACCTTTCATACACCTATAATTGGCATACTATTTGACCCAACCATATAACACCTAAGAACTTGACAGATAAGCCAGTCCGTGGACCTTGTCTTGGGCTGCAGCCCACCCCCTGTCAGCAAAGCTCCCCTCAGGCTATGCATGGCAGCTTCCAAATCTGTGAGGCAATCAAAAGTTAACACAAATCATCAACACAAAATTGTGATACAGAGTGGCTTGTCCCATGTGTCCAGGTGCTGGGCCACCAGGCAATGTCACAAAGTTGGGCTATGCAATAATCCTTGTGGTAACATCCGAAAGGTCCATTTCCTCCCTCCTGGGTGAAAGCAAATTAGTCCTGACTGCCAGTGTCAGGGTGAGATGTAACTGTCATTCACCACAGTCCATCTGGATCACAGCCCACACCGAAGGGCTCTGTGCGGGACCTATCACTCCCGCTTCTTCTGACTTCAAGGCAGTCTGTGTCATCTCCTCATGGCTGCCCGGCAGCCAGTACTCCTTCCTGTACACAGCCCAGATGGCCTGTGGGAGAGTCAGCAGTGTGTGATGTGGATGCCCTCAGACATCCACATGCAAATCTGCAACCAGAATTCCCTGCATGGTGTCAGGCCAAGCATTGGTCAGTAAGTCGGGGATATACCAGTATATACCCCCAGTATCTGTTCAGCCATCAGGGAAACATAAACATCATATAGGTGTGAGGGAATTGCCTGACATCCAAAGTCACCTGGGTCTTCCTCACCCTTCTATGTGTGCAGTAGGTCCCATAAAATGGTCAGTGCTGCCACATATTAGTGTAGATTCGGCTCCAGCGTTCACCTGTACTACTACATTTTGCACACTTTTGGGGGATCAGTAATAATCGATTCCACTTGTGGCCTCCTGTCTCCTGGGATGCCCCTCACTCCCAAGACCTGGGAAACATCAGCCTGCCTCCTAGCTGAGGTAAGAGGCAGCCAGTGTCACTTCTTCCTGCTTCACCAGGGCCCCTTTGGCCTCCTAGCTCTGGCCCCGTGGCCGCTATTGCCACTCAGAGTGTAACTTCCTCCACAGAGTCAGCACCACATGCAAAGGCTGCCTGTCTGACTTACCTGAAGCTAGGCCAGCAGATTTGGGGCCAACTAACCTTCAGGGGCCCCACAGCCTGTCCTTGGGAGTGGCCTCATTTGTCTGGGACACTCCTCCTTCTTTTTCTCCTTTGCCAACAGTTTCTATAGCTCTCGCTGTACCTTGACACTTCACCTCCACGTCTTTTGGCCTAGCCATGCGATCCACGGCATCGTGGGTCAGGCAGTTTGTAAAGGGGACTGGATGGGTGTCATCGACCCCAATGCGCCTGCCAGCTCACTCAGCAGAATCGTGTCCTTCGCGTACACCATCAGCAGGTCCTTCTGTGGACTACAGCACTATACTGGGAATGTCATTTGCCACATAACCATTTCATGTAGCACAGTTATCAAATCTGGATTCTCCCAAACCAAGAATGCCACAGCTGTCAACCAATTTATCGCATTCTGATTTGCCTGCTTCTGGGCCTGTACATCCTGAGGAACCCATCTCATAGGCATGGCGGGGGCAGCAGGAGGGGTGGCTACTGGGGACATTTCCTGTGGCCTTAACTGCATGCTCTCAGCCCCATCATTGTGCAGAGGTGGCAGCCACACAGCCACTGCTTCACTTACCTTTGCTTTGTCTGGCCAGCTCCCACAGCTGCATGACTGCACGGGTTGTATACGTTGTGCCCCAGGTGGAGGTAGGTGGCCATTCCAATCCTCCTCCCTGACTAGGCACTCCTCTACCTCCACTTTATGACAAATAGCTGGCCTAGCATGAAAAGCCAGGCGATTTTCCCAGGGATTTCCTTAGACGTGGCACATGCTTTTGGAGACATTTCTGGAGGAGGCAGGGCTTCCCACACCTGGCTACATGAGCTCCAAGCAGCCAGCCTATGCTCAAGGCCTTCTTTCTGCTGCTGCTGGCTTACTTGCTGGACAAGGCCATCTGCTTCTTGATGGACACGGCAGAAGAGAGTGAAGAACAGCCATGCCACCTACCCCACTGTTTCACAGTGAGGAGGAGGAATTTGCCTCTCCCTTCCAAGGCTTGCAAGACGCCCCTAGGCTCCAAATGGACTGTTTCCCAGTCCTGGGGTCCTTCTAAGCCACCAAGGAGGTGGCTACAGGTAACCATGACTAGACCAGGGTCACTTACTGGCCATTCCCTGGGGCTGTACTTTCCTTTCCAGTCCTTCCAACTTGCTCTTTTTTCTAGAAATAATTGCATTTTGGGAAGCTCTTTGTAAGGATGGCTGCCACAGAAAGCTTTATTTACCTTTACTAGCACCCAGGGCCCTGATGGCAACGATAGGAAGCTCATCAAGAAAAGGGAAAAGAAAGGCAATGGGAAAGGAGAAAAGATCTTCAAGGCAGAGCAGGGAGTCCTGGAAGAATGAGAGCGGTGGCTATCCTGCCATCACAGGGCTGAGCTTAGAGGCTTTGTTTAAAACTCAGTGCATTGAGCTGTTTACCCACCTTGAGCACTTTCGACAGCCCCACATCTGTTCTTACACTGGGTATGCTCATGAAGCCGTCATGCTGCTCCTGGCCTCCTTCTCAGTTATCGTAAAGCACTTTTTAATTGCTACATCTTCCGAGGCAGAGAAAGCTTAATCTGAATGCAGCTTTAAAACCAACAGCAATCAGCAGAGATTCATCAATTAGCATTCCACATTAAGCAATGCAGAATATTTTCCCGGGCTCTGAGGGCCTCTCCGTACCTGAACATTTTACAAGGTTCATTCTCTCCTGTTTGAATAATTTTCAGGGCTCTTGACTAGCAGTCTTGACTGACAGTTTTTCCAGCTGCCAAAAGAACACATTTAATACAGTACTTCTTTTCTAACTAAAAATGGTACAGCTCCAACAAAGCTCTTTACCACACATTTTTTTAGAGAAAAAAAAAAATCTCCACTTCAAACCACTAATTATAATTTATTATAACAATATTTCCTAGGAAGTGGAGTTCTCACTATAATTAACCGCTGAGGAGTAGGATGCAGCAACTGTTTGTTTAGTTTCAATCTACTTGTTCTGAATTGTCACCCTTTGAAACTTAACTCCCGATCAGATTCAAATTCCAAATGTTATAGAAGCATTGTCAACCTGGGGCTGATTATTTCCTAGCAATTTTGTCTTTTTCTCAAGAATTTTATTTGGGTTATACCTGCTATTTTCCCTAGTTAAGAGGAAAAGATTTTGCTCTAAGATGTTAACATAGTTAAGACATTTCCTTAAGATTGAAATGTGTGACTTCTTAGCCTCAAACATCGCTTTTATTTTTTTTAATTAATTTATTTATTTATTTTTAATTAATTTATTTATTTATTTTTAATTTAATTTTATTTTTTTTATTCTTGTTTCAGAACCTTTGTTTATTCACTCATTTTTATGGCTGGCTCAGCCCGCCCCAAGGGCAGGGCTGGCACAGCATGTGGTGCCGGGGATCGAACCGTGGTCCCCGAAGCCACCCAAGCTTCCCCAAGCAGGCGCTTTAGACCACTGAGCCATCCCGCTGGGCCCCCAAACATCGCTTTTAAAAGCTGGCTTGTATGAATTTTGAAATGTACAACCTACTGTCATTTCTTCAACAAGCATTGCCAAGGCCTCTTATTCCAATGTCAATGTACTGAGAACGATGCCAATCAGTAAGACAGAGATGAAGTGCATAGCTCACAACATTGTTGTAAAGATTAAGTATCATCTGAGCATTTGGCAAAGAAAAGGCCTTGGTACAGGGCGAACAATTCCTACTGCATTCTTTGCCAGCCAAGGAAAAGCAGGATGGTTGTATTGGTCAGCTCTCTTGTTGCCGGGACAACATAAGGGAGAGAGGTTTATTTTCAGTTCATGATTTTAGAAATTGCAATCCATGGTCATCGAAGGCTCTGGATCTAGGGAGGAAATGCCACAATGGAAAGGAATGGTAGAGAATGGCAGCTCAATTCCTTACATCTGTGAAGCAGAGTACAGGGGAAGCAGCCCAGAGGAAGAGCCCAGGAACCAGACCCATGGCCTCCAGTTAGGCCTGTCAACCAGTAGCCCACCCAGCTGGGGACTCATCAGTGGGTTACGGAGACTAAGATTCTCTTAATCCAGTCAAGTCGATAATCAGGGTTGACTGACACAATAGCAATGGTCAGAGCGGGTGACAGAGGGAGGTACAGGTATCTATGTGGTCTCTGAGTCCACGCTGGGAACTGTCTACAAATGGAGAGCGGAGCAGGGCAGTCTCTAAGCAGGGCAGACCTCTCAATTTCTTGATGCTTAATTCATAGCACAGTCACCAGAACTAAGTGACATCAAATTACTTGAATCTCAAGAGGCTGGGGTGACAAATGCTTCATTCAGTCACCTTCTCATCTAGCTCTCGCTGCCTTTCACATCATTTAGCACCATGGCCTCTGATTTCTTACATCACAATAAAGCGGTGGATTTGGCTCCTGGCCTTCTGTGATGTGATGTGAATTCTCAAGGCTGCTTGTTGGAGAAATTCACCTCATAATGACATATTTTGCCTATAGTTATTGAGACATCACCTCTGGGAGCTCAGAAAGTTATACAGCGATTTAGCTTGTGAATACCCGATAATGTCCAAATGACCTCACAAGCATTGCTGATGCATTTTATTTTTCTGCAGGACAGAAATGGTGTGATGGTTCTTTATGGCAATGAACACTAGAAACAAGAAAAGCAACGTGCAGGGAGGTGTTCACCAAACAGGTGTGGCTGCACCTTCCCCACCTTCAGAGCTGGCTCTCAGACCAGCTCTTGGAGGACACGTGCTCTGCCTAACGGGAGCACCTGTCTGTGCCCTGGGCCCCGGGGCCACACCAGATAGTTTGTGGTAACAATGAGATTTATGGCGAACAATTTTTCATACATCTCTCTAGTATACTGAGGCACCCCATGCCAAGGTGACTGACCCCCCCCTCACCTGCCCACCCCCGAGCCCCAAGACTCCAGTGTGCTTCTGTCTGGCCATACTCATTGGTGTTGCCCCCTGGATGCTGTGAGAAACACATTATGATATGTGACCCCACTGGCTAAGGACAAGTAAAAGCTTTTACTGGTTCCTCTTGTCACTCTTCTTCCTTCCTGATTTTAACCCACATCCTTTTACTATAATAAACCATAACCATGAACATGACAGCTTTTCTGAATCCTGCAAGACTTCTACTGGGTCATGAAACCTGAGGATAAAGACCCCAATGTGAGCATCAAAAGTAAAATGAAAAGTATTGGGGCCAGGGAGATAGCTCAGTGGAATAAGTGTTCATCTGGCAAGCACAGGGTCCTGAGTTCAATCCTTGGTACCACCAAAAAAAGAAAAATCTATTGTCCTATTTCTAAATATATAATTTTATTCAGATACATACATAATATAGTTTGTGAAAAATGGGCCAGACTTTAGTAAACTTTTTTGTCTTTTAAACTTTATTATTTTAAAGAGAAAGAAGCAATAAAAACAATGACACAGAATTTCAAAGCAATAGGAAATGAACAATGATTTATATAATGCATATTGCTCTTCAAAGTAGCTACTCAGATTGGAAATATGGGCATGTAAAATTGGTCAGATAATACAAGCACTACCTCTCCTTTTAATTGAACTAAAACACATTAGTAGTATAATTATCTTAGCTAATATATATTCTTTTTCTTCCTTTTCTCCTTTCCTCCATCCCATTTTTTTTTTTTTTTTAAATTTCAGTAGCTTTTATAGTACCTGTGTAGATTTTGGGTCTTGTTTGCTGTTTCAGTTTCTTACACTAGGGAAAGAATACGATGTTTAACCATAAAGTCTGGTTTATTTAACTAAAGAGTACAATTTCTAGTTGCATCTATTTATCTATAGAGCCTCTAGTTTATTCTTCTTTATGGCTTAGTAGTACTCCATTATATAAAAACACATCTTTTTTAGCTATTCCTCAGTTGATGGGCATTTGGATTGTTTCCAAGATTCTATTACAAATTGTGCTGCTATAAACGTCACTGCAATTGCTGTTTAATTCTTCTGAGTAGATACACAGAAGGGGACTAGCTGGCTCAAATGGGTTCCTCTAATCCTAGTTTTTTAAGGAATACCCATGACTTCCACAGTGGCTATGCCAGCCTACATTCTTATCAGCCATGGCAAAGGATTCAGTCTTGCCCACAGCTCTGCCTGCATTTGTTATTGATTTCTTGATGACATTTTTTTCTAGGGTAAAGTATGTTTTGTTTGTCTTTTTGAAGCAAGATCTCATTGTGCAACTCAGGCTTGCTTACTTTGTAACCCAGGCTGGTTTCAAACTCACAAGGATCCTCCTGCTTCAGCCTCCTGAGTACTTGGATTAGAAGCATGCACCACCACAGCCAGCTTATTTAATAACTTTTCTTAGTTAACATATAATAGGCATATAGGCCCATGTGCGTAAATATAGATGTGTAATTTGTATAGCTTTCCATTATGCACATTATATAGAGACCCTTTGGGATATTTTTAATCTCTTACTCCAGTGTACCTTTGCATTATAAACAATCTGCAATAAACATCCTTGTTAGCCTAGTGTGGTGGTTCATGCCTGTAATCCCAGAACTGAATGGCTGAGACAGGAGTATCACTGTGAGTTCAAAGCCAGCCTGGACTACAGCGTGAGTTCAAGGGCAGCCTGAACTGCACGACAGAAAGATAAACAACTAACCAATATCCTTGTAGATAATTTCCTTATAAATTAGCTTAACTATTTG
The DNA here is from genome assembly GCA_004027025.1 of Myocastor coypus. Lineage (NCBI taxonomy): Eukaryota > Metazoa > Chordata > Mammalia > Rodentia > Myocastoridae > Myocastor > Myocastor coypus. The sequence goes on from PVJA010009776.1 coordinate 22,530, forward strand.
TGATACAGTTTGTGAAACAAAGATTTAAGAACTGTGGTGACAGTCACTTAAAGTGACTACTGAGATGTCAAACTAAGTGAAGTTTTTAAACTTCTCAGAGAACTTGTGATACTTAAAGTGACTGGAACTGAGTTACAATATGAAGACTTCACCTAGGAAATTCATGGAAACCTGTGCCTCGACTAACTTTTTAATTTAATTTTTAAAATGTATTTGATTGAAGGTCTCACTATGCAAATCAGACTCATAGTGATCCTATTTTAGCCTCCTCAGTGCTGGGATGGGATTACAAGCCAGGACTCGGCTGCCTGAGCATTCCTGGGGGCAGAGTTGATGCAGCATGTAGTACCAGGGCTCAAACCCTGGTCCCTGCATTTGCCTAACCAGTTGCTTAGTCTGCTGCGCTATCTCAGTGGCCCTACCTTTTTTTAAAAAAATATGTTTCATTCAAGGTTTCACTATTCAGATTGAATTTTTAGTGATCCTACTGTTTTTAGCCTCCCCAGTGCTAGGATTTACAGGTGTGCACAACCACACCTGGACTTGGTTGCCATCTCAGCGCACCTGGGTGCCAAACGGGCAAGGTATATGATGCCTGGGATGGAACCCTAGCCGCTGCACCTTACTAAGCAGGTGCTTAGTCCACTCAGCTATCTCACAGGCCCTTTTAATTTTTTTTTTTTTTTTGGTCTTTTTGAGACAGGGTCTTTTTATGCAGTTCAGGCTGGCCTTGAGCTCACTTTGTAGCCCAGGCTGGTCTCGAACTCGCACCGATCCTCCTGCCTCAGCCTCCCGAGTGCTGGGATTACAGGCGTACGCCACCACGCCCGACCTTTATTGTATTTTAGAGAAGAAAAAAAAAGACAAAACAGGGCTGGGGAGATAGCTTAGTGCTATAAGTGCCTGCCTCCAAGTACAAAGTTCTAAATTCAATTCCTGGTACTAAAAAAGAAAAAGAAAAACTAGAACAGTAAAACTGATGCAGAATTTCTTTTTTTTAATTTCATGACCTTTAATGAGACAATTTCAAAATGCGTTAGGACAGCCACATTAATACAATGCATATTGTTGTCTTCATAGTAGTTGTTCATGATGCAGAATTTCAAAACAGGATTATAACAAATTAAGAATCATTGTTATATTATATACTGTTATCTCAGTGTAGTTGTTTGGATTACCAGATATAGGTATGCAAGACTGAGAAAATAAAAAGGTAATATATTAATAATTTTTGTTGGTTTATTGAAAGGAACAGTTAGTGTTTATTTGTTTTAAGATACAGTCTGCTAAGTACTTAGGGTAGCCTTAAACTAAGTATGTAGCCCACAGTGGCTTTGAACTTACGGTGATCCTCTGTCCTCAGCCTCCCAAGTTTTGGCATTACAATTATAAGCCACTAATCTGGATTGTTTGTTTGTTTGGGTTTTGCTACTTTTCAACATTTCCGCATCATGTAGCGCCTAAAATATGTATTCTTCATTTGTCCTAAGGACTTACTCCATGACTGATTTTCAACATTTGTAGCCATAAAAAAGTGGCCTAAAACACAATCATAAGATCAAGAGCACTCATCAATAAATTAACTGCCTGCCAGAATAAATTTAGCAAGCTTAAAGACAACATAGTATGGACCATATAAAATGTATCATTTACAGTATATAACATCCAGGGGAAAAATCCTAGAAAATGCAACTCATAAGCAAGAAGGAAAAGGGGAAATTAAGCAGACCTACAAATGGCTCAGATATCAGAATTACCAAGCAAAGGTTTATGAAATACCTATTATAAATATGTTTAAAGGTTCAGAAGAAAAAACACAATGAATGGACAGATGATGAGTTCAAAAAGACAAAAAGAAACTCTAAAAGAAAATCAAATAGTTCTTTATGGAGTTTAAAATGAAACATCTGAAATCAAGAAGTAATTGGAAGACTTAACAAGCCAAAAACTAGACATAGAATAAGACATGACCAAAGCTAGGTCAATAGAAAGTTTCCACATGGACCATATATAAAAAACAACAATAATAGTTAGGGAAAGGGGATTTAAAAAGGAATTATGGAGTGGGACCATCCAGGGCCCTCTGGATCCTCATTCTAGCCAGCACCCAGGCCTGGCATGTGTGTAGAGCTTCCTCCCCTAAACAGGCTTGGTGTGGAACCCTGTGGCAGAACTCCCTGCAAAGAGGCTAGAGGCAAGAATTGGTCCAGCTGATCCAGTAGAACATCTTGCCAGAGTAGCATAGAGGGTACACTTCCAAGAGCTGCAGCAGGAAGAAGTAGAGCACAGCAGCTAGACCCAAGCCACACCCACCTGGAAGAGTTTGAAGTTGGTAGATCCAGACCTGATGCTCAGGTGCACAAAAGCTCTACACCAAAGTTCAGAAGGCAGGGCTATACACAATGACAAAGGGAAGGAGCAAAATGCATTTTCAGTCCAGAGCCCCCCCCCCCAAGAACAATGGGAAACAATGCATAGAAAGGAATGCAGGAGACAATAGCATAGAAGAAATTGGAAATCACACACCTGAAATCTCTGAAATAATAGTGTCTCAAGTAAAGAAACAACTGTAGAAAGTTGTAGAAGAAATCACATCAGAAATAATTTCTGAAGTGAAAAAAAGAAATAATAACTATAATAAAAGAAGTACTAACTTCTAGAGAAGACACCGATAAAAAATAGAGAATAGAAAAATAATGGAATCCTTGAACGAACAATATAGGAAAGAAATAGAATGCATGATGCAGATTCAAAGATATATATAAGAAATTAAAACCTCAGTCACACACTGTCTGAACCATTTGAATGAAAATGAAAATAGACTTTCAAACCTTAAAGACACTCTTGCAGCTAGTGAAAAGGTAAGAAAATATCTTTTTTAGACATTTATTTATTCATTTATTTATTTGTATTTTGGCCGGCTCAGCCTGCCCTAGGGGTAGGGCTGGCACAGCATGTGGTTCCGGCAATCGAACTGCAGTCCCTGTGGTTGCCTAAGCGTTCCTAAGCAGGCGCTTTAGACCGCTGAACCATCTCACCAGCCCAAGAAAAGATCTCTTAACAACAACCAGGATGCAGGGAAAAAAAAAATAATTCAGTATCTGTAAGATAATGCAAAGATGAACGACAAAACTAATAGGCATCAATGAGGAAGGAGTCAATACAAATGATATAAAAAGAATATGGACAGAAGCAATAGCACAAAACTTCCCAAATATGGGGAAACAATCTGACATTCAGGGAACTGAAGCATATAGAACTCCAAAAACATCAGCCCTATTAAAACCACACCCAGACATATAAAAATCGAGATCTGGAAATTCAGCACAGGAACAATATACTAAAGGCTGCTAGAAAAAAGAAATAGATCACATTTAAAGGAAAACCCATCAGAATAACAGCAGGCTTCTTCTCACAAACCATCAAGTCAAGAAAAGCGTGGAATAAAGCACTTCAAGTCAGGCAAAAACACAAATTCCAGCCCAGACTGATATTCCCTGCAAAAGTCTTTCAAGTTTAATGGAGAGGTGAAATATTTCTATGACAAAAAACAACTAAAGAATTTCATGACAACAAACTCAACCCTACACAGACTACTAAAGTATATTGTACAGAGGGATCAAAATGACCACAACTCCATGAATGAAGAGGAAAAGAACCTACCTAATAGGGCAAACAATTAAATACCGGAGAAAAAGGCATACAACAGCAGGTAAACAACATGTCAAACATAAGTCAGTATATCTTAATTATAACCATCAATGTAAATGGTCTCAGTTCACCAATTAAAGGAAATGACTGGCAGAGTGGATTAGGAAGCAAAATCCAACAATATCCTATACAAAATTTCATCTATCAGTTGATGGGTTTATCTTCAAAGTTCTGTCCAACTGGTCATTTCAATAGTTCTATGATTTGTGCTTCAGGAACACATTGGTTTTCAGGTATTATAAAGAATGCCTTGTCTTGGCTTTATAGTTTATTGACTTAGAAATAAATTTTCTGCAAGATTAGAATTCAGTGTAGATGCTGCCAAAGACCCTATCAATTTGAATGTGGGGAAATTAGAGAAATCAAGTACTAAAATAATAAACTATATATCTTCGCTTTGGAATACATCTATAAAATAAGGGTGTGTACATTATTCTCAAATTCTGTAGTTATTTTAAAGAAAATGTTATTTAAATCACATTCCCATTGTTAAATGATATTCTCTTCTAATTCTAGAGAAGTATACAAGAAAACTAAGAAATATTGTTGGTAAATACCAGTTTTTATGTTATGTTCTAGATTATTCCTTAAAATAGTTATTTGACAGATCTTCATTTGGCCTCTGATCTGCTTCTTAAATTTGAGTGTGTGTGTGTGTGTGTGTGTGTGTGTGTGTGTGTGTGTTTAGGTTTGGATTTTGGTTATGTAGCTTTTACTGTTTTTAATGTGAAAATATATGCTCTTGTATTTATCATTCTTTTGCTGTCAACACTGCTGTGGTCTGAAATTTCACACTTCTTGTTATTTGTTAAACCCTAAAATGCTATGAGTAGGTTTGAGACCACTGTTCTTCATTCTTCATTTTGTTAATTCAATGAGACTTTTTGCTGTGTGCATATGTGGCATGCACGACAATCTTTACTGCTCCCTATGTCGTCAATGGTATGGAAGTTATGAACATAATACATTTATTTTGTATAAAAATTAAGCTATATACATTTATAATAAACTGTTTAAACAAAAAATTAAAAAAGGAATTAAGGTGTGTTATGTATTCCTGCCCACAAGGAATGTGAGTGTTGTGTATTACAAGCATGAACTAAAGGATATACAGCAATACTATCTGAAAGGGGCTAGGGAGATAGCTCAGTAGAATAAGCACTTGACTGGCAAGTGCAAGGGCCTGAGTTCAATCCCCAGTTCTGCAAAAACAAATAAACAAACAAATAAATAAATAAATATTTGGACCCAGCAGGATCGCTCAGTGGTCTAAAGCACCTACTTAGGAAAGCTTAGGCAGCTGCAGGGACCGCGGTTCGATCCCTGGCACCACATACTGCGCCAGCCCTGCCCTCAAGGCAGGCTGAGCCAGCCATAAAAATAAACAAACAAACAAAAGTTCTGAAACAAGAAAAAAAAATAAATAGTTATTTAAAAAATTAAAAAAAAATACTATCTGAAATATGTGGGTCACAATCAGACAGACAGACAGACAGACAGACAGACAGGAGAGATGGATAGTCTCCAAAGAAAAATACAGAATGAGGAAGAAATATTTTGGATATTTATAACAAAAGGATCTAGTTCAGGACCACATAATGCCTTTGACTGTGATCCACCTTTAGTCTCTCTGTCTTTTTCAGTCTTTTCTCATTTTTTAAGACATTATATTTTTTAATTGTAATTACAGATTAGGGGGCTGGGGAGATAGCTCCGTGACAAAAGTGCCTGCCTGGTAAGTGCAAGGTCAGGAGTTCCAATCCCAGTCCCACAAAAGAAAAGGAAAAATAAAAAATAAAATCATAGGTTAGTCATTTCAGAAAATGTTTCTCTCTTCTGACATGTTTGATTGGTGTGTGTGTGTATGATTAGAGTTAGGAACTATCACAGAAGTAATTCTGGGTCCCCGGTACCTAACAGGTGGCTTTGTCGTGTGGTCCATCACTTACGACGTGCACGGCAATCATTCAACGCAGGGTAGGACGGTCAGGCTCCCCACGGTGAATTCAATCCTTGGCCTTTGTCATTCATCAGTGGGGTACACACCGAGATTGCGGGAAATCCTTTTCCTCATCAAACTTTCAGTTCATTCACTTATTACAGCTTCAAGTCAGCAGGGACTCGTGGTCTGTTATTTTATTCAATGGGTTCAAAATACATACGTCAACATACCTACCCCTGTATGTCTTGGCAACTGCATACTCTCATGTCAGGCCTGGGGGACCTCCAACTGGCACCCAGGTCCTCCGGACAGGCATTCATCATTTGTTAGAGAGATCTTCGCCTTCTGAGATAGGAGGTCCTTAGCACCTTTTGTCAATTTTCTCTCCCAGACCTAGAATCATCCATTTCTCCAAGAAGCCCCAGGGACTCTTAGGGGAAAACAGTACTTGAAAACCAAGACTGTTATAAGGACATCACGGTTCCCAAGTCCTCTCTATAGATACAGTAATGGAATAATGTGTGTATGTGCCTTCCTAGGTCCATCTGTGAGAGACATAAGTGCGCAGTAACTATTCTAATTCTGTTCCAACACCACAGTTACTCTGGTGTTTCTAATTTCCATACTATGAAACTCTTCTTAGATGGTGACATACGGCTTCTATTTACCATTTCGCTACTTTGTTGGTTGGTCCCACTCCATCTAGACAATTTTCCTGATAAAGCCCTGCCCTAAACATGGCCCTCCTGCCCCAACACCCCACGCTGAGCAGATGCCAACCTCATCCAATAACATGCTGTTGTCCAGCGCTGGACCACGGAGGCTCCCTGCCCTGAGACGCCTCTTGCTCAGCCCCTTTTAACAACTTCTAGATGGAACTGGTCAGATTGGGAATGAAAACGGAGAGAAAGTACTACCTTTTCTTTGGAAAAAACAATAATAAAAATCTTACAAGCCAGGTGTAGTGGTGCACATGTGTAGTACCAGAGCTAGGAGACTCTGAGGCAGGTATATTATGATTCTAGTCCAGCCTGGGAAACCTATGGCTCAGTAGGATCTTGTCTGAAAATAAAATTTTAAAAGGGCTGGGGATGTAGTCCAGTATGAAGACCCTGAGTTAAATCTTCAGGATCTTGCCAACCCTGCAAGATGACGAGCATGCCCTCACAGTGGCTTGTAGCCAGCGTCTGTCTCCCTACTTCCTCTGGCTTTCCTTTACGGCTGCCCATTTGCCCTTCTCTGGCTTGGGCTGCTTACCAACTTTTTCCCTGCAGGACGAAACAGGATTCCTGACCCAAGGCGACCATGGCAGCCTTAGAATTTGACTGCTACCTGCTCTGTGGCAGAATACAGCACCTCCCATCCATCTTGATCCTCTCAACTTACTTTTCCATTATTCCTATTTAAATGCAGCCTATGGGGCCAGGGAGATAGCTTCATGGCACAAGTGCTTGCCTGGCAAGTACAAGGTCATGAGTTTGAATCCTGGTCCCACAAAAAAATAACTAAAATAAGTGCAGCCTGTCATTTTACTTGCCCCCCACCCAAATCATTCAAAAGAAGAAAAAACACAACAAATGCCATGGAAAACCTAGTCGATTTCTTGTAAAAAAGGAAGCAGTAGGAGCTGCCTGAGGCCAGGACAAGCATGCAGGAACAGACAGCTGCTCTCCCTCCAGGACACAGGGCGGGCATGGACAGTCACCCCCACATTTGCATCTGATCTAAGGATGCCATCCCAGGACAGGAAACTGGCAGAAATGTGACCCACAGACCCACATGTGCACGCAGAGTCCCTCACTGAACTTTGCATGCCCAGGGCTCACCCCAGTGCTGTGATGGCTGAATGGGAGAAGGAGCCTTGTCTTTGACACCTCTTGAATCTTTCAGTGTGGAGTCCTCTGTATATGTGTGTGGCAGGTGTCTTCCCTACTGAAATTCGTGATGCGGTCTCACTTCTTGCCAGGCTCTGTCGTGTTGAGTGGTAAATCATCAGTGAACCCATCTCACAGAAAATGCGTCACCCAGAGCTGAAGTGAACCAGGGAGGGGCCGAGCAGACACAGGGAGACGAATGAGGATGAGGGAGGGCAACACAGGTGTGGGTCTGGGCTCTGCCGACGCTCCCCCAACCCCTTGCTTTCCCAGAGGCTCTGCCTCTGTTCCCTGTGCCAAGTCCGTGGGGGCCTCCAAGCAGGCTCTGCTGCAGACCTGTGTCCCTCCGGCTGCAACACAAGACACGAGGGGTCAGAACAGCGCCCGGGTCCTGTGTTGTAGCCCAAGGACTCACACTGTGTCCTGGTGAGCCCAGACTGCCTGCACCCGCCTGACTCCTTCCAGGTTGGCCACTGGGCTTCTGCTTGGGATCCCGCATGCCATGCATCCAGATGAAGAAACTGTAAAAGAACAGAACGAACATGAGTGGTGGGGCTGGGGACTGAGGCTGTCCTTGCCCTTCAGAGAAAAGCCGGTGGCCCGGAGCTGACAAGGCAGGTGGAGCCTGGCACCACTGTGTGCACCTGCCTAGGTGGCCAGGGCTCCAGTGAGCGTAGAGACATCCACAGAGAGGAGGGACCACACACAGGGTTTCACTGTCCACATTCCTTGTCCTCCAAACAATGAAGTACAGCTGTTGGCAAGCCACTAATTACAGTTCATTATAACACTGCTTCCTAGGAAATGCTTTTTGCACTAATACCATGATGAGAATTTTATAAATGCCAGTCTAGCACAATGAATTGCCCTGAATTATAATAAACGCCTATGCTTCAGGAGAAGGCAATAAACACAACATTACTGCTATCCATTTCCAATGGGCCTGCAGAGGATTTATTACTTATTTATGGTTTATTTTCACTCAAAAAATGCTTATATATCATTTTTATGTGGATTCTGATTGGTGAGCCATTTCAGTTTTTCCTTTAAAAAATCAAATGAAGTGAGTCCAGAGTTTGTTTGTTTGTTTGTTTGTTTGTTTGTTTTAAAGTGCCCCGACATCAAGTCTTTCAAAGTTCCGGCTTACCGAAATTTCTCCTCTGGAATCCTTACTGGCTAAACTGTTCGCAGAAACCCATGACTTTAGGACTTAGGAATAAATAACATTATTCTTTATTTTGAATTTTTTTCTGGTTTTTCCTGGTGCTGAGTATCAAACCCAGGGGCTCACACACGTTAAGCAAGCGCATTTCGCACTTGCCTCCTTTGAGACAGGTCCTGCTCTGTTGCCCAGACTGATTTCGAGCCCCTGGCCTTAGGCAATCTTGCCGCCTCAGCCTCCCACGCAGCTGGGATGCCAGGGGCCCCCAGGCCCCACTCTCTCCTCGCCTCCATCTTCAGTACAGCAGAACCGTCATTTTTGTTCAGTGAGAAGGCAGTAGGCTGCGCTTGGGTGAGCTATTAAACAAAAGTGTAAAGCTTACACATCAATGGTTTTCTGCCAGTAAACAAAGAAAAGATTCTCAGAAACCTGAAAATTAGGAGGAAGAAGAAAAGGATACCATGTGCACATTCTCACAGAAGCTTAAAACTGAACAGTAGAAGGGTGGGGGAATCTCTTCTCCTGCCTAAATGTCTGAAAACACCTACAGTAGCTCTCATTAGCTGACCTGGCTACTCACCGTTGTACATGAGTTGCATTCAGTGACACTAAGGAATGTCTCCCCCAAACTTACCTTTACAAACTGAGCAATCCTTTCCCAGGATCACAAAAAATGCTGGGAAGTAAAGAGGACACGTGTCTGTCAGGCACTGTGGCCACCATCCTCTCCTTCCCTGCCTTCTTTCTCTCAGCAGAACATGATGGTTCTTGGGTCCACACTGCTCCCATTCCGTGGCCTATGAGGAGAGGAAGGATACGGAGGCAGCAGATAAAGGGCAGGTCAGGATTTATCCTGAAACCATTTGATTGATCTTGTCTGATACAAAAGTTACATTTTTATTATGTAGGTCTTGCTTTATCTTGGTCTTAACCAAGCAGCGGAAAAGTCTAATAACCATGAGGTATGAAAAGGAAAGCCATATTAATATGCTGAGCTATAAAAGGCTCAAGTCAACAGCCTCTGATATTGCCAGTTCTGCTGTTAACCCACTGCTATTATGGATAATTGGACTACATATACAGCTACTTTCTCTTAGTTCAGTGAGAACAAAGGTTTATACTAGTAGTGTTTAGACAAGATATCATGTTTGCATCTTGTACTCTGAACAACTGCGATGCAGACAATATGCAATGTATTGCATCTGTCCTACTAACCTATTGTGAAACTGTCTCATTGCTTTCTTTCTCATTATTAATAAAAAACAAAACAAATTTTAAAAATAAATAAACATAAAAAAGAGCAGGTCAGATGCATACAGCAGGCTTGAGAAGACAGCAGCAGCTCCGCGAGTGGCAGCACAGAGGTACAGCATTCGCATCTTGTTTCCAGACCATCGTCCCCTTGTATATTAAGCAGGACTGCAGGGACCACAAACAGCCCCGAGCTCACACCAGTGAGGGCTCCTTTCCTCCCCTCTCTCTGTCTGCTTCCTCCAACCAGCCTGACTTACCTGATGTGCCTCCCTAAACTCTTGGGGTGGAGCAGTGAATAACTCCCTGGCTTGTGCTACTGATTGTGGAGTCTCTGGGCTGCTCCCCCCCACCTTATGCAGAGATCAAACATTTTTTCAAGGCTTTGTTGTGTTCCTAGGCCCCAACATAAAAGCTCTGATAAAGGAGAGCTGGTCACAGAGCTCTCAGGCACTGGGCTACTCTGCAGGACCCTAGTGAAGTCCCCATGGCCCAGGGTTTGGCCTTCTGCTTTCCAAGGATAGATGTTATCCAGGGCCCCAGTGGAGTGTGGCTGGCTCATTCTGACAAAGCGTGGATAACACTGCAATTTTGCCCATGGTTACCTGGACCTTGAAAGACAGAACTGGGCTGTGTAACGCAGTGCTATGAGAGGAAAGTGATGCTGCCCGGGGCTCAGCAGCAGCTTCTCACTGCAAGCACATGTGGCCCTCTGGTCATGGTTTGGACACTAAAGACTAGAGGAGACAGAACACTAGGGCAGAGCACCAGCCTAGCTGTGTGCCTGGGGCGCAGGTCCCTGGGGTCCCCTGTAAGGGATGAGCTCATGTTGGCCTGAGCCAATCTGAGAGGAAGAAGAGCTGAGCCAGAGGCCAGAGCCCCTGAAGGACCCGGATGCAATGTGCCAACAAGGGCCCAGCTTCCCTGCCCTGCCCTTCTCCCTGGGGCTGCTCATGGCATGTCCCAAGCACGTACAGCCAGTCCCTGCAAGATAGCCCGTGCTGAGCGGAGTGCTGCCCCATTCCTACCCATGTGGGCCAGTGGGGGAGGTGGCAGGGACAAGGCCTATGGACACAGGGGAATGAGAGGGGACAAAGGCACTCGTCATTCACTGGGAGCGCTAGAAACCTGAAGATTGGCAAACAACGACAAACTGTAGTGCTATTTGAAAGATGGCCAAGCAGGCCATGTTAAGCATGGCTGTCATTCTGCAGGGCCGTGGGTGGCAACAGGGGCACCAACCAAAGGGGCCCATTTGCTTCCCATTAGCTGCAGGTTCTGCTCACACTGTTTTCCTCTATTTATTTTTACACCCTAAAAAAAAAAAAACCTGCACATTAAATAGTCACCTTTTATCCATTTGTAATTCTGTCCCTCTGGGGAACCATAAATTTCTGTTATATCATTATCATACTAGGAACTAATAGGTTTTCTCTCCTGGGCTTCAGACCCAAAGCTGCTTCCACGGCAGGAGCTGAGACCCGGAGGGGGAGGACTACGAGCCGCACCCTCGCCTCACCAGGTCGCACTTGGATGACTGCAGTGAAATGCAAAACCTTAAACCCATTTTTAAAATAATGCAAATGAGAAAAAAGAATATGCCTATTAGATTCCACAACATTCTTCAGAGGAGGAGGTATGCCAATGTAAAGGAACAGCACTGAGCTTGACTCAGAAAAAAGCCTTTGAATTCCTCATTGCGATGTCTTTCCTCTGTGACTTTAGGCAGGGCATTGAAGCTGTCAGCCTCAGCTCCTTCCTCTGCACAGTGCGGGGATGAAGACCTGCCTTGGTCTTTGCAGAGTTGTTTGTACAGGTAGAACCGCACGGGGTCTTCTCCGCAACCCCCCATATGAGTATAGTGGTGCTATACTTCCAGAAACTATGAACAGGGAACACTGACAATAAAATATATGGCTAGAAGATAGCAGGATTGTTCTGTAATATTCATTCAAGAAACGCGTATTGAGCACGTAATTTGTATTGGGCTCTACATTAAGCAAAGGAAATAAGGTGCCCAAACCTTCACTATTCATGTTTACGGTCAGATTCTGTCACCTGTGGCAAAAGGCAGTCAGTCCTATGCAAAGGAACAGCAGAGGGTAAAGATGTGGGTTAAGGACTCAACCTTTTCACAGATTGTCCAGAGTTCAAATTCAGCTTACAAGCTGTGGTTCCTCCAACAACACATTTCTAGATCTGTAAAATGGGGTGATAACAATGTCACATTTATAGAATGGCCGTGAAGTCATGTAAAGTCACAATGTGCTTGGGGCAGTAGGCCTGGCACAGAGAGACCCCATGAGTGGCACTGCTGTGAGGCCATTTGTAACAGCATGACTGTGTGTGTCTCCCACATTCAACTGTGGAAACCCTAACCTCTAATGTAGCATGTAAGAGGGAGGCCTTTGGGTGGTGACTAGGTCAGAAGGGTGCATCCTCTTGATAGGATTAGTGCCCTTCTAAGAAGACTGCAAGAAAGATCGCCTCCCTGTTAGCCACAAGAAGACACAGTGAAAAGGCCACTGTTTACAAGGCAGGAAGTGGGTCCAGACATCAAATCTACCAGCATCTTGGTCTTAGTCTTCCCACTCTCTTGATCTATGGTTGTTATTTTTATTGTTTATAATGTACGCAGTGATGGCATTTTGTTACAGCAACCTAGACAAACTAAGACTATTTATAACATTGTTTGCTTCACTGATGACACATCTCAGAATGACATGACATGAACCCTCCAGGGTCCCCCACAGAGGTCACTCTCAACCCGCCCATCTCTGGTGCTCAGTCCAGATTCCCCCCAGCAGGTGAACCTGCTCTACCCTCTTCCTCCAACAGGATGAACTTACCACAGCAGATGCGCCCCACAATGCTCAAAAGAAGATTTCAGAAAAAGGACAGCAGTCACTGTGGCGGCCAGTCACAGAGGTGGCCCGGCTCCTTGCACGTTGTAGGTGCTCAGCATACCTGGCTTAATGACCAACCCATGTTTGAGGATCTGACCATGGCTACAAACTTTTCGTTTGCTCTGCACCTACCGTATACCAAGCAAAGGTCCTGACCAACTCTAGTGACAGGTTTAGGACTCCAAGGTAGGAAGTTACTTCCTTGGGAGAGTCCAGGCACATTCGATGAAGCCATAAGCCTGTGGGACAAGTTCAAAATTTCAAAATGTCAGCCTGCAGATGAGATAGATTCAGTCAAATACCTTTATAATGTTAAAGTCGGGGAAGTTCCGCTGTACACACGGCAGGTGGCACGGAGGCTGGCCTTTCCCTGCTGTGACTTGCAGAGCCTTATCAAAAATATCACACAAGGTGGGGTCATGCAACAAGGTGACTCAGGCTCTGAGGCTTGCTCTCTCCCAGACACACCTGAGCCAGCCTTGCCAGGCTGTATGACACTAGGAAAATTGTCACTTCTCCTCTCAGGCCACTGACCCAGGCTCCTTGTCAGGCTTTTCCCTCATACCACCTGTTAGTCAGCCCATGCCCCAAGCAGCAAAGCTCAGCTCCTTAGCCTGGCAATGAAGCTGTCCTCCTTAGAAGCACCTAAGTTTCTACCTAGCTTCTCCCCAAGCGCACTTGGAGTCACTCGCCACTCTCTTGCCGCCTGCCAAACCCTGCCCACATCTCCCCACGAGAAGGCTCCTGCCCTTGCCCAGTGCTCATGCCCTTGTGTTGCTCACCCCTGAAGGGGCAGCTTAGAGCTCCCTTTCCCCTGACACCCCACTTCTTGCCTCCTCAGGTGTTCCAACTGCACCACATTTTAACATTTCTTTATAGGTCTGTGTAGGTCTTTTTAAACAATAAATGCTTTTGGAACTCCTAGGCTGGAAAGCTCCGTTAGATCAGGAACTCAACCGTATATCCTGTGGTCCCTAATAAGATATCCTGGATATTCTGGGTAAGTAATGAACATTTGTAGGATAAATTGAATTACTTCATGAATGTTTCCCTATTTATCACTGAAATGGCCTTTTTCTTCCACAGTCAGAATACAACAATTCAATATCTCAAAAGCCTTTGCTGATATCATTTTCTCAAGCACAGCTATTAATAATTTGCTTTAAAATGCTCATTTAAGTGCCCGTCGTGACGATAAGAGGTCTGCTTTCCTGTTGACGCGCACACTCAGCCATAATTATCTGTCATAAGAGGCACAAAGAGGTGTGAAGATGAAAGCTCAGAAGGTCAGGTGGGTCACCTCAAAATCCCCAAATGGGGGACAATTAGCAGCAGCCTTAAGTGCTAGGAGAAGGGGGCACTATTAATTGCATGAGGCCATTTGTTCTGAATGTCATCGAATTCAATCTCCCCTCCCACATCTCACCACACAGCACGCGCACGCATGCACACCCCCCCACGCACACACACAGATTGAGAGAGAATATCCACAAATGATTTTGAGATAGCTGAAGTGTGCTTTTTCAAAGACTAGAATAAAAAGTACGTAAGGGTTCAGATGGGTCTGTCCAGCCTTCCTACACATGAGAGTCAACATAATTGAGCCTTTCATTTATAGCTCAGGGTCGTTATTGCAGACATTATTTATTACACAGTGCAATCATACTGTGATTTTCTCAGAAGCACGGTGTCTTTCCCTCTCAATGGCTAACATATTTAGTTTCTGTGTCTGCTTTTCATTATTTTTCAGTCTTGCCAGGACTGTCAGACTCTGTTGTCACTTCATGAGAGGGTAGCATGCAGAAGCCATCCCTAGCCCCCACAGCCAGGTTTACAAAGTCCAGGAAACTAGATGACCAACTTGATCAGTCAGGTCTGAACACAACGGTGTGTTACCAAGGTAGAAAACAAGCGTCCCAAGTATATTTATTTTGGAAGGTTGTCTTATTTATTCCTTGGTTCTCCAGAAGAGCCTGGTTTCCTAAAAAGTCCAAGCTGAAAGGAGAAGAATTCAGTTCAGGATGAAGATGGCAGGCAGCTCTCAACGCTTTGTGGTTTTGTTTTGTTTGGTTTTTTTTCCTTTTGTTGGTACTGGGGATTGAACTCAGGACCTTGGGCTTGCCAGGCAGGCACTTATGCCGCTGAGCTATCTACCCAGTTTCTGAACACTTTGTTAGCAGCAAGTGAGTTTCAGGATGACCATATCATTTGATGCTACTAATTTAAACTACATTGAGTTTATAGTTTTATCATATTGCATTCAGAATTGCCTGTCTATCTGTATATGAGCTTGTATGTATTTAACTAATATTATAATAGGCAGTGCTGGGAGGTTTTTTTGTTTTTTTTTTTTGGTTTGTTTTTTTTTTGGCTGGCTGGCTGGCTGGCTCAGGCTGCCTTAAGGGTGAGTCTAGCCAGGCACGTGGAGGTGGATATTGAACCGTGGTCCCCTGAGCTTGTATGTATTTAAATAACATTATAATAGGCAGTGCTGAGAGATTTTTTTTTTTTTTTTCTTGGCTGGCTCAGGTTGCTTTAAGGTTGAGTCTAGCCAGGCATGTGGAGGTGGGGATTGAACCATGGTCCCCTGTGCATGACTGGATTTGCCCAAACAAGTACTTAAACAACTGAGCTAACCTGCAAGCCCCTGTAGTCAGCACTAGGGATCCATACAAATCTGCCTACAATAATGCAGTGCTTCACATTTGATCTGCCCTCATGAGTAAGATCTGCTATTGATCCAGCTCTTGACTAACAACTGACGCTGGTGCCTGACAGCCAGGCACTGACAACAGTGACTGATGACACACTCTTACCAAACAAGGTACGGATGGCACCCGGGGTACTAGGCTGTGAAGCTAGCAAGGGTTTGCTCAAGTCACCCAGAATATACTTACTGAAGTCCATCTTTTTATTAACCATCAAAATATCCAAGCAACTTCTTTTTTGTTAAATTTATTTTAAGATAATTATCTACTTGTATGCGCTTGTTAAGAAATAATACTAAGAGCTTGACTAAACAGTACACACCTATAATCTCAGCTACTTGGGAGGCTGAAGCAGAAGGATCACAATTTCAAGTCCAGTTAGGGCCACTTGGTGAGATCTTTTCTCAAAAAATAAAAAGGGCTGGTGATGTAGCTCAGTGTGAAGGCCCTGGGTTTAAGCCCCAGTACTGTGAACAAACAAATGAAAGACAAACAAGAGATTCCATGTGCCTCTCACCAATTTTTCCAGTGGTAGCATCTTGTAAAACCACAGTAATGTTACAACAGGAAGTTGTCACTTGGACTAAAGTACTTGCTTATCTAGAGCATATGACCTGGGGTTCAATCCCCAGCATGCTATGCTGGCCCTACCCTTGGGGCACACTGAGATGGCGACTGAGACTGGACATGGTGGTGCGCACCTGTATTCCCAGTGCTTGAAAGGCTGAAGACAGAAGAATCACTATGAGTCTGATCTGTGTGGTGAGACCCTGTAGACCCTAAGTGCATAAAAAATAAAAATAGAAAAAGAAAGTTGTCACTGATACAACCTGCCCTTCTGGACCGACTCAGATTTTACTAGTCTAACATGTACTCATCTACTTGTATTTATTCTGATAAATATATAGTGCTGTACAATCTTACCACACATGTGAGTTTGTAAATCTACCACCAAGTCAAGAAGCAAACCAAACCCAAGACCAGAAGTATCCCTAGAGCTAGCATTTTATAATCACACACACCCCCACACCCCTGGTAGCCATTAATCAGTTCTCCATCTCTCTATTTTTGTCACTTTGATAGTATTATGGGAACGAAATCATATAGCATGCAACCTTTTAGGATTAATTTTTGTTCTTAGAATAATTCCCTGAAGAATCTCAACCAGGGTGTTGTGTCTCTCAGTACTTCGCTCCTTTTATTCTTTTTATGTATTTGGTACAGGATCTTACTATGCAGCTCTGACTTGTTGAGCTCCTCCTGTTTTCAGCCTCCCCAGCGCTGGGATTATAAGTGTGTGCCACCATACCCAGTCTCAGTGACTGGCTCAGTCAGTGTGCCCAGGGCCCGGGGTGGGGGGTGGGGGTATGGTGCTAGGGATCAAACCCCAAGCCTTGTGCTTGCCTAAACAGGCACTCGGTCCACTGAACTATCTCATCATTCCATCTTTGCTCCTTTTTTAAATATCACTAGAAATTGAAATTAACACTGCATCTATGCTAGGCTAGTGCTCTAACACTGAGCTCCTTTAATTACGGAGCAGTATTTCATGATGTAGATGTATCCTAGTTTGTTTGATCATTAACTCACAGAAAGACATCTGGGTTGCTTTCCATTTAGGGCTGCCACAAATAACACTGCCACAAACATCCTTATATAGGCTTTTTTGTGTGAACACAAGTTTTCATTTCTCTGGGAGAATAAAACCCAAGATTGAGAATGCTGGGTTGTATTTTTAGTTTTATAAGAAATGCCAAGCTTTTCTAGCATGTCTGTACCATTTTACTCAACAGAATATTGTAAGATTCTCTTCAAAACAAGCACTCCAATTTACAAAACACTAAGTTAGTGACTTATACCAAGACAAATAAAATGCCAGCAAGATGTCTTTGAAGATAGAAAAAAGAAAATAGCTTATCCTGGAAGGATAGAAAGAACTCCTAATGGATAGATAGTAGAAAAAGCTGAAAGTTTCATTAAGTTCTCTTGAAAACTTCCCAAATGGGGGAAATGTGTTTGTTTGTTTGTTTGTTTGTTTGTTTGAGGCACCCTACCTTTGAGGGTGCCATAGGTGAAACATTCTAAGTTGTCTTTTGGCAACAAAAGGAAAACAAGTGCCCGCTTGTTTCAGAGTCAACCCACTTCTAAATGCAGACCTGCAGGGGAAGAGGTGGAGGCTGGTGCTGTGCAGGGAAGGTGACTTCAGCTGGCTACACAGGCCTCTGGCTTCCGGGTCCCTGTCCTATACAGGTTGCTTCCAAGACCCTAGAAACATCGTCATACATTGCTGTAGAATTTGTTTGTTGTTGTTGTGGTGGTGGGGGTGGGGGTGGCCAGCTCAGCTGGCCCTGGGGCGGGGCTGGTGCAGCATGTGGTACCAGGGATTGAACCCAGTCCCTGTGCTTGCCTAAGCTTGCCCAAGCAGGTGCTTTAGACTGCTGAGCTATCTCGCCGCCCCCTGAAGTTGAATTTCTTAAGGTAAGATATTTTAACCACAGATGAGAAAGTTTACAGTTTATTTCTATTCTCACTTTCTCTACATTACTGGTAAGGATGGAGTAAATATCATAGATGTTAGGGTTCCAGAAGAGCAATAGGGTTGGGGATGCATTTAGTCCAGGTTAGTGGGACCTGCCTGTATAATTTGTAGTCACTTCCTTGTGTGGTTGAGTGATTTCCCATAGCCCTGATAAAGAAAGCCTTCCAGGGCAGTCCTACCATCTCCCTGGCCTTGAGGCTGAGGCCAATGATGTACTACAGTGTGAACATATTCTAGGACACCGGTCCACAGAGGGGTGTGGGTAAAAGCTGGACATAAGCTGGACATTCTCGCAACCATCAGACTTCTGAAGTTACAAGCAGAGGATTCATTTCTCACCAACCCTAGTCAGAACAGACCTTCTTTGGAGCCAAGAGAAGTCTCAATAGTCTTTTTTTTTTTAAGTACCAGGGGTCAAACTCAGGACCCTGTGCTTCGTAGGCAGGCACTTATGCTGCTGAGCTGTCTCTCCCACTATCTGTTAGTTCTTATCCTCAAGTTTGATGAGAAATAAACTTGATAAATCTCAAGAAAACTATGCTAATTAGTCATGCTAAATAAAATATTCTTTGTATAGAGTCTTTATCCATGATAGCAAATCTTTTAGAGCTTTCAAAGATACAAACAGCCCACTGTGGCACCTGTGTCACGGATGCGCCACCCCTAGACTATACAGAGTATGACAGGTAATCAAAGACTTTGCAGCCAAAAGGTGGGGTCATAGAGCCTGGTAGTATTAGGGCAATTTCTTAAATTGAGGAGATTAAGTTATGGCCATTGCTGGAAGGCATTATTCTACCACAACCCACGACTTGCTGTGTAAGCCTAAATATGCTATCCACCTCTTTGAGCCTGCCCCCTCTTATAATATGATGAAGAACTGGACTAAATCATGACTTTTATCTCTAAAATTCTATGATTCTATAACCAAGCTCACGAGTATGTTTTCATGAGATCAGAACTCAACCCGAGCACATCTCTCTGCTTTTTGGTACCTGTAGAAACCACGTAACAAGAGATGAGATTTTGTTTAGGGGCTAGGGATGTAGCTCAGTGGTATTGCACTTATGAGGCCCTGGCTTCAGTCTCTTGTATCAAGGAGGGAGGGAAAGGAGAAGCAGAAGAAGAGGAAGAGGAAGAGGAAGGAGGAGGAGGAGCAGGAGAAGAGGGAGGAGGAGGAAGAGGAGGAGGAGGAGGAGAAGGAGGAGGTGAAGGAGGAGAGGAAAAGAGACGAAGAGGAATGGGAATAAGGAGAAGAGGAGGGAAAGAAAAGAAAAATTTTGTTCTGAAGACATTTAGAATAATATCAAAATATTTTGGGGAAATTATTTCCTGCTCTTTTATACCTATCTTGAGTACAGCAGTCTCTCAAAGCAATGATAACCTTACCGAGCTTTGTGGACTTAGACTTGCAAATTCAGTCATCAAAACATTGTTTTCTTTCCCTTAGATTCTGAGAGCCAACATAACACATCTGCTCTCTCTGGTAACCCAGATGTTGCAGCCATGCTCAGGGACACTGCTTTTCCCCACCCACTTAGTGATATTCCAGTGGCACTCACATCTTACCCTCAGCTGAGGCCGCTTCAGCCTCAGCCTCACAAACAGCAAGACTTCCTTCTCTGCCTGACTGTACTCTCTGAGGGGCCTGGAGTGGGGCAGGTTCTGTTCAGAGCACTGATCTCCATGAGGCAGGACACATGGGACAGCAGGAACAAGGGGCACAAGTAGCTGCTCTTGCCTGGTGCCGCAAGGTCCACCCTGCCAGCTGTGGGTTCCCTGTGTGGAAGGGAGGCACTTAAACAATGATGTCTTGAGAGGTGACACAGGCCTTCCCTCCGCACTCTTGACACTCAGGATCAAGGCACACTGCCCCACCCAACCTCCTCCAGGCACCCATCTCAGCCTCCAGCTCCCCTGTCACCCTGTATGCCTAGCTCAGCCAGGGACACAGGGAACTGCTGTCATTTCAACTGCAGTGAAGAGGAGATTAAGTCAGGCTGCTCCGCCAGAAGCAGTCTCCTTCTTCTTCCCCACCCCCACTGTGCTCTTACCCACTGCACAGTGTGTGTGTTGCACATGCAGACAACCAACCAGAGAGTGGCATGCCAGGGGCCTCTTCCAGTCATCCATTCACCCAGAAAACATCCATCTGTAATGGCCTAGGGGGCAAGAGCAGCTGGAGGGACTGGGAGCACAGCAGAGATTGAAATTCCTGCCCTTTGTGAACTTCCAAATGCATATGTGGGAAAAGAGAAGAGGAAAGGAAGGGGACTAAGGGAGGCCAGAGGATCATGAGGGCCAGTGAGCAAGTCAGTCAAGTGCACGAGGGGGATTTAAATGGCTTGGCCAGAGAGAATGCCATGTCACCAGGTGTCAATCATGGGGGCTCCTTCCCCGGAGGACCCTTATTACTAGCCACCTCCCCAAGGCCCTATCGCTAAACACCACAGTTGGATTAAGTTTCCACCCTCTGAATACCTCACAATGAGAATCAAATTTCAACACATGAAGCCTTTGGGGATACTTAAACCATATCCAAACCATAGCTGGCACTATAAGTTCTTTGTAATTTACTCTGCACTCAAATGGAAGCTACTGCGGGGCACTGGGTGGAAGGAGGACATGATCTGACTTTTAACAGAAGAGCTCTAGCTGCTCTGTGGACAGCAGGCTACGAGGAAGTAAGGCAGAAGCAGCTAGTCCAGCTAGGAGGCCGCAAGGTGACCCAGGCAAGGAATGAAAGTGGCTTGGACCCAAGTGACAGCGTGAAGAAGGCGAGGAACAGTTGAAGTCTTGATCTATTTTGATGTTGGACCAATAGAATTTCCCAGCCTATTTGATGAGAAGTATGTGAGAATGTAGAAGATTTGAAGCCTGGGCACCAGGAGCAATGGAGCTGCTAGGAACTGAGGGGAGGAAGAGGGAGTGGTGGGGGAGGGACAGTGTGTTAACTTGGACTTGCTCAGTGGAGACATCTTTAGGCATGAAGTAGAGCCCTCAGGAAGCAGTCGGTATATAATCAGCATCTAATGGCATTTAAAACCGCAAGAATAGAAAGCCCAGAAATAGCCCATACAAATATAGCCAACGGGTCTTGACAAAAGAGCAAAGGCAATTAAGTGAAGAAAGAATGATCTTTTCAACAAATGGTGCTGAAACGACCCGATGTCTATTTAAAAAATGAAATAGACACAGACCTACCTACTCACACTTTTCACAAAAAGTGACTCAGAGTGGATCATGGCCTGCAGTATAAAGAATAAATCCATGAAATTTGTAGAATGAAATCTACATGATTTGGAAACTTAGTGATGAGTTTTTAGATCAACATCAAAGCACAATCCTTGAAAGAAAAAAAATTGATGAAATGTATTAAATTCAAGTCATGAGTCTGGACAAAATCATCCAGGGGGAATGAATTTGGAGGGGAAAAAAATCAGTCCAAGAGCATTTCCAGCTTTTCTGATGTTTCCAGCATCCCCACGAACAACTCTCTTGCACTCTCATAGATTTAGGTTGAGGCAGTTAGAGATACAAATTTGGAAGTCAGCAGGGAATATCCTAGAAGTACATGAGGGAACCTGGAGAGTATCCCTTGGGCAGGAGGGGAAGTAGAGAATCACACCCTGGAGTCTCCACCACATAGTACAGACATGGTCAGCAGCAGGGGAAAGACAGAGTGATTAGAAGCAGCAGAGAAGTAGAGGAGTCAAGGAGCAGTGCCACTTCCAAGGGCGGGCAGAAAACTTCCCAAGAACAAAAAGGTGCTTACACGCCATAGGCAAGTAATAAGCCACTGGAGGTTGAGGGTGAGCTACTGGATTGGCTCTCTGTGGTCAATTGCAAAATGCTCTGGGTTGTTTTGATGCCAGAGCCTGACTAGAGCTAATTTAAGACAGAATTAAAGGAAAAGAGGAAGGGACAGCTAATATAGGCAGTTCTGGCACAGAATTTTTTTGAAAAGAGAATCAGAAAATGAGCACTCGTCTTAGTTTATCTTCTCTCATTGCTGGGACAAATACCTGACATCCAAAATTAAGGAAGGAAAAGTTTATTTAGCTCCCAGTTACTGCAGGTATCAGTCCATACTTGGCTGGCTCCAAGGCAGAGTGGCACATGGCAGAGAGCAGCAGCTCATGGTAACAGAACAGCAACAATGGCAACAGAGAGAGTCTGTTTTTCTGTCTCTCATATTACATTCAGGCTCTCTGCCTCAGGATATCCATCTTAGACCACACCCATAATCCCAGCAGTACTCAGATCCATTATCTCATCCTCGGATCACCCATAATCCCAGGGAATCATGAGTTAATCTCAAACTCTAGAAGTCCCCACCCCGTGACTACATGAGATT
The DNA here is from genome assembly GCA_004027025.1 of Myocastor coypus. Lineage (NCBI taxonomy): Eukaryota > Metazoa > Chordata > Mammalia > Rodentia > Myocastoridae > Myocastor > Myocastor coypus. Next base: position 44,980 of record PVJA010009776.1, read on the forward strand.
TTGGGCAGACAACTAGACACAAATCATAACATTCTGCCCCTGGGCCCCCAAAATCTCATGCACATCCCTTTATTCAAAAGACATTTTAGTCCATCCCAAAGAGTTGCCAAAGTCCCAACAGTTTCAGCATTGTTAAAAAGTCCAAGTCCGAAGTCTCCTCCAAGATCCAAGGCAAACTCTTAGCTGTGAGCTTCTATACAAAAGAAAAGCTAAACACATCCAACATACAAAAGCATAAGACAAACATGACCATTTCAAACGTTGCAAACAACAGGGGAATACAAAACACTGGTGCTAACACAAGTCCAAAATGCAGCAAGACCAACATTAAATCCCATAGTTCCAACTGGAACATCTGAAGCAGCCTGCAATGAGCTGTGAACTCCAAAGGCCTTACATGGCTCCCTTGCTATGATATTCTTGGTGATGGCTCCCATGGATTCTCTCTTCAGCCAGCTTTGCTCCCTCCTTGCAGTTTCGTTTAGGTGATCTACATTTTTGGCTTTTCCGAACTTCTGAGGTTTCCACTGAACTGGGTTCTCACTCGGCTTCATACACTGTCCTCTCAGAGGCACACTGCCTGACCTCATAGATCTTCTGAAATCGAGGTGGAAACCTTCTTAACCTCACAACTCCTACATTCTTAATGTGCCTAAAACCAAAGCCACACGGATGATGCCAAGGTCTGCTGCCAGCTGGAGTAGTAGTCAGACTTCCTTCTTTCTTAGCTGTAGGGGTCGAGTGCCTAGATTGATGAACACTCTGACCCTAATTATGAGGAACAAATTATCCATGTTGCCACCATTTTGGTACCTGGTGTGGCTGCTGCCACCATTCTGGAACAGGGGCTCTGTAGCTTTCTCCTCAAAGCAAAGTCTCTCTTTCTTGCATTTCGGAGGCTGCAAAGGGTGGAGAGCTGCCACCTCCTGTGATGTTCTCAGGCCATCCTTTCCATTCTCTTATTCTTTCACGGAAATGGAGATCCTTTCAGCTTTATCTTTGTAGTCCCCATCTTTAGTAGAGCTTCTTTTCTGGCCAAATTCACAATATTTTAAGTCATACTACTTGGCTCTTTGCTCTTGATTCTCAACATAAATCTAGCTAAAAGCCCCAATAACAGCCATGCCACCACCCTAATATTTGACTGCTTTGAAATATCTTTTAAAAGATTAATCAGTCCACTGTGTTTAATCTCAGTCTTAGGCACTCTCTGAGCACAAGCAAAATTCAGACAGTCTTTGGGCCAAGCCATAGCACAAATCATCTGGAGTCCAACAACCAATGCAGTTCTTCTTTCCAGCAGAAACCTCCCCAGCCTGATCTTTAAAGGCAGGCCTTCTGTCAGGCTTTTGGTCTGAGCTCTGACCAGAATCTCCCCTTCAGAACAGTCAAAACTGGTCCAGCTCTTCACAAGTAGATGACCTTTCCAAACCTTTCCTATCTCTTCCCATAAGCCATTATTTGTAGGCAGGCTTGCAGACAATCTTCTGGTCTGAGCTCTGATCAGAGTCTCCCCTACAGAACAGCCAAAGATTTTCCAGATGTTTACAAGTAGACGACCTCTCCAAACCTTTCCTATCTCTTCCCATAAACCATTCCCAAAACCTTGTAATTCACATGGCCAGGTTTAGCCACAGCAATGGCCTCATTTCTCTGGTATCAAATTCTGTCTTAGTTTTTCTTCTATCATTGCTGGAACAAATACCCGACACTCAAAATGAAGGAAAGAAAGGTTTATTTACCTCACAGTTACTAGAGGTTTCATTCAATACTCGGCTGGCTGCAAGGCAGATTTGCACATGGCAGAGAGCAGCAGTTCATGGTAGCCAAATAGCAACAGAGAGTCTGTTTCTCTGTCTCATATTACATGCAGGCTCTGCGCCTCAGGCTATCTGCCTCAGACCACACCCATAATCTCAGCAGTACTCAGACCCAGAATCTCATCCTTGGATTTCCCATAATCCCAGTGAGTCATGAGTCAATTTCAAACTCCAAAAGTCCCCACCCCGTGACTACATGAGGCTTTGGGGAGGCAACTAGACACAAACCGTAACAACACTATCTAAAGAGGTGGCCAAGCCACATAAAACACTTTCTGAAATTGGAAGAAATGGCAGCATGTTTGCATTTGTTGTAAATGGCCCAATAAATGGGAAAATCTGGTAACCTAGAAGGGACAGAGAGCTACAGGAACAAAGAGCCATCCGAGGAGAGGCAGTGAGATCCAGCCAGCTGCCTGGCCAAAAAAAGGAGACTCAAGCATACCTGGGAAGCTCACGTTGGGCCACCTTCCTTAATAGGCATGGTTCCGTCTCAAAATGAAAATAACAACGACAACAAAATGGAGCTAAGGTTGTAACTCGCTAGCCAAGGCCTTGTGTTTAATCCTCAATATAGCCCCCCCCCAAAAAAACCCACACAAAGCAAAAAAAAAAAAACAACTAAGTCTATACTATAATAGCAGCTCATATTTGAGCAACACCCAAGGGTAAAGTTAAAGCAGTGATGTGCAATTTCAGAGAAAAATAAAATGGTAAGCAAGCAAGAAAACACAGTCTAAGTGCTTGCTCTGCTTCTCAAGCTCTCCAGGACCTATCAATATGAAAACTTAGACTTTTGAGTCAGCCAGTGTTTCTGAACTATTTCACAAAATATTTATTTTAAAATGGTAATAAGTAATTATCTTTTAGCATATTAAAGTTACCAAATTTTTCATTTTTTTAGACTGAACATCAAGTTCTATAAAAATAGTAAACTTGTCTGTGTTTTGCTTCACCCCAGGTGCACAGCAGAAGTTATGTTTGCAAAACATCTCCTGTTTCATCACCATATGAAACAGTTTGCAGAAAGTAGATTAATGCTTGCCTAGGCCTAGGGGTAAAAATGGGATATAAATGCAAATAAGCTAGAAGTTTCCTTGTGGGGTGATGGACATGCTCTAAAATTAGACTATGTAGTATATTAACAACTTCTAAAATATACTAAAAACCACTGAATTGTATGCTTGAAGTTGTGGTGATATGTAAATTACACCTCATAAAACCGTTGCAAAAAAAAAAGGAAACTGTTCTGAGAAGACAGGGGTCCTTGGGAGGATGCTGCCTGAGCAGCCAGAGCTTGCCTTTGATGCAGCTGGACCTGGAAACTCGGAAGCCACCTGCAGAGGCTGAGGCTCTACCTAGCAGCATCCACAAGTTCCTCAGATATAACGAGGCTCATCCCAAGTTATGTTTGGGTGCTGATTTCATCCATCATTACTGAGCCTCAGTGCATAAAGATTTTTACTAGCCAAACAGGGCCACTTTCACAGTAGCAGAGAGGAGTAGATAGAATTTATAGGCAGAGCTAAGGCTGGTTCATTTCCTAGACCATTGTTCATTACTATCATAAAATAGCTGAGGCTGGGAAAGGTATAAAGAAGAGAGGATTGTTGAGATCCTTCTTTTGAAGGCCACTGTGCTAGCACTGGCTCAGCTCTGGTGAGGTCCTCATGGCAAATGGCATCATGGGTAGACTACAGATGGAAAGATCACACAGTGAGATGGGAGGTTCAAGAGTCAGGATACAGGGAGCCCTGCTCTTACACAACTCTTTGAGAAAACTGACCGGGGTCTTCTATAATTCCATCAGTTCTTTCCTAGCGCAGGGCACCCAACGACCTAATCCATTCTGACAGATTCCACCTCTTAAAGATCCACCATCTCCTAACAGTGCTATGCTGGGGACCAAGTGTCCAACACAAGAGTCCTTGGGGGACATTCTCAAACTATAATGAAACCAGTGTTCATCCAGCCAATTTTCTGCACTCACTCTTTTTCCCTTACATAGAGATTCCCATTTTGTCTTTCAACTCTAGCTTGGTACTTTTATGGGTTTGCTCCTGTCTGCCTCCAGGACTCAGAATCTCACTTCCAATCCTTGCACAGGTGGATTAGGTGAGGATAATCAGCTCTTGGATTAGAGGGCCATGTATGTAGCATGCAACTCCGCATAGTCGTCTAGGACATTGTTCTGATTCAGTTCATTGTTCTGATTCAGTTCTTCTGAGTGCAGTGATGTCTGTCTAAAGGAAAGGATCGAGTAGCTTCGTCTAAACCTATTGATAATCACCCCAACCCTTCACATCCAATACTGTGGCTGCCTCTAACAATACCAGCCCTTAGCAAGGGCCTAAACGTAGAGGACTACAGAGCCAGTTGATGACAGACTTCCTAGGCTTCTGGTTGGGCTCTGTCTGTCTCTTGTTCAAGATAGTAGGTCTCCTGTCTGGTCCCAACCACTCCATTTACTCTTGGCCTCCTGACTCACACCTCTTACATCATCATTCTTCACTCACACGGTGTATATCATGGGTTCTCCAGACCTTTCTGATCAATACAGATCCTTTCTGACCTGAACAGGTAAGAACAGAGGCTCATAGCCTGGCTCTTTACCCTGTCTGCTGGGCAATTACCCTGGGCACCTCTGTACGAGCCTGTGTGAGATTAGATGGCTAATACAAAGTGTTCACTAGTCCACCGGAGCACTGACAGTGTGTGCACACTGGCTGTTAGCCCTGCCCATGGTTAGTGAGCAATGCCATCCTGTCGCAATGGCTTTGGGGACCTTCAGGTTTGGGACCCTATCTAGCTGCCTTCAGTATGGCTGTCTCTGACTCGAGGTTGGATGTTACTGTCATGGACTTTTTCCAGTGCTCTTGCCAAAGTTCACGATTGTTGAGCCATCAACTCCAGATAACTTGTTGTCTGTAAGTTACTTGTAGCTTTACACCATGGCAGCGTCATAGCCAGTGAGGTCTATTCGAGGAGCAGATTATTGGTAATTGTTAGTTATTTGTACTGAATTCCACTGCAAGCCGATTTCTCCCATCTCAAAACAGCCTGGTATTTCATCAGCCCTGCTTGTCCCTGGCTCTCCATGGCTCTCTACCCACACCAGAAGCAGAAAGAGGAGCCGCATAGCAGACATTCACAATTGTCAAGCCAAACCTCTTCCTCTGGTGGGACTCATTTCTCTTCCCAGCCCTAATTCTTTGTCCTTTTAAACCAGAGCTATTATTACTTCTAATTTGCACTGAATGGTCCCTTAGCAACCATCACACACTGCATTTGATATCAGCTTGCCTCTAATACTGCTAGATTTACCAAAATCTCAGCTCTTCCAGAATACAACTTAAAATGCAACAAACAAAAAGCACCAAGCTTTTACCATATTCTCCTACACAAATATACTCCTTCATTGGGTAGCTAAACTGCAATAGCCAAATTGACTAGTAAGCATTTTTAGGTGAAATTTACCTTGCCATCGGTAAAAAAGATCTCATAGATTTACCATTCTTGAGACATTTTGACCCAAAACAATGCCACTGCTCCTAAAAATACAGGAAATGTTAAATAATATACAAAATTTAATTAACTAGATAAATTCATAATATATTCTTAAAATGCACTTATTTAGACTCAACTTTTTCCAAAAAGGCTATAAACAAGGCTATACTGGAAGAAAAAAAGAGAGAGAGACTTAGTTTGCAATGTGTGCCTATATCCATGAAGAGACACTTCCACTATGGCTGGTTTCAGTCATTTAAAAAATGACAATGACAGAGGTCACCATAGGCACAGAGGAAATCCAAACCCCTGGGGTCTCATTCTGCTATTTACTACCAGCATGATTTGTCTTCCTTCTGAGGCAGCTGAGGAATTCACATGTCCTGGCCAGCCTGAATTCCAAGAGGTTCAAAGCTACCCAGCAAGACACACAAATTACTACTCCATCATGAATGTATTAAAAGTGGTTTTTGCTAAAGCTCCTCCCATGGGCCTACAGATGCCCATTAGGTAACTAAAAGTCAAAGTTTAGCTGGGGAGATGGCTCCGAGGCACAAGTGCCTGCTGGGCAAGTGAAAGGTCGTGAGTTTGAACCCCAGTCCCACAAAAATAAATAAATAAATAAATAAATAAATAAATAAATAAATAAATAAATAAATAAAATAAAAGTCAAAGTTTGATTTTCATTTTGTATTCTGTATTACCTTAGAACTGGGACATAGGCATGTGTCCTACAAATCACTTCTTTGAAAAGATGGCAAAACATGGTATATTAGCCCTAAATCTACCTAGCCTATCTTATCCCCATTTGAGACTAAGGAGACTAAGATAAGAGTAATCTCCAGCATTTATTGAATTACTCAATCATTAGCTTTTACAGTGCTCAGTTCCAGATCCACTCCCTGAGCAGCTACCTGGAAGTCTGTAGCCATTGTCCTAAATCTGTAATCACTTGAGTGCCACAGATTACATCATGATAAATCAACCTGCCAAGAAGAAATGATCACTTCGTGGGAACCAAATTGCCCTTCAGGTTGTGTGGATTGTTCCAGAACTGTGGAAATCAGAACTGAGATCATGATCAACCAGCCCTTGGCCCATCTCAGCTGATCTTTAAAAACTGGCCTCATCTTTTTCTGAGTGGGCCACTCCAGTCCTCCATATCAGAGCTGCTGTCTCAGGCTACTCAAGCAGGAGTCCTTCCACTATTTTCTTACTTTCCTTTGTTAAGGAGCCACCTCATCTTTAGTTTCTCCTTTACCTCCTAAGAGCTAAAGTCTCTTACATTTGTTTTACTTTCCAATTAAAGCTCTTGTAGATAAACTCATACTGTAGCTTTAGTTCTAATTTCCATCACCACTAAGGAAGGATTCATGCCAGACAATGCCATGTCTGACAAGCAGATTATGGCACTCCATGGAATGGAGCTATGAATTAACAAGCACATATGCTCTTAGGCCGGTTACACATGTTCACTACTTACATTAAATGCTAAGACACTTCCAGCACAGAATGGAGAACCGAACCTGATTCGCAGTGTTCCTGAGATAAAAATGAGTGCATGCTGAGAAGAGCCAGGTTCTTGTTTTCAAGTAGGTCACATTTCTTTCCTTGAGGGTCCTATAACACAAATGCTGTGTCACAGAGGGAGTGTCTATATCAGCAGCAGGCTAATGACCTCACCTTGGGACTGCAGTTAGGTGGAAATAATGTGACCAGCACAGACCCAGACACAGCCCAGGAACCATCCTGCTGCAGTCCTACTACAAGCCTTGGCTCGTGGGGCTGTGGGAATATGCTGTAGTCTTGAGGCTTGCGCTAAGTACAAGACTGTGGGACATTTGCAATTGCTTTCCCATTTGAAACACAGTTCCTGACCATAAAACCTAATCCACACATCCTGCAGCCTGGGCTCAGGAAAAAGCAATACTCTCTGAGGGGTCTGCCAGGAGCCTCTTATGAAGCCTTGGTTCTTCTACTTAGAAATGAGTCATTGCTGGTGCAATATTCAAAGCATGCAAGGAAATGCAAGTACTAAATATCTAGGTTCTGATTTACACTAGTACAATGATTTTATTGGTCCAAAAGGAGAGGACGAGAGTGACAGTTGTGCAATGAACTGAGAATTTTCTCAGCTTTAGCAACCTCCTTCCCAGAGGTCCATAAAAAGAAAAAGGTCACTTCCTCATTCCCTGGTATTTGGAATTCAGTGAACACTGCTACTTTAAAAGTAAGCTTTTACTGAAGTACATGCAGAAAAGTTCAAAAATTATAATGAAAAAAGAACCAAAATACCCACACTGGCCCAAGACTTAGAATATCACCCCTAAGTGTTCCCTTGTGTTTCTTTCATAACCGCTGACACAGCTGATCCCTTTTATCTCCTCTGGAACTTTCCATTCATAAACACTTGGGCAGAGTTCTGCATCTGGCTTTTCCCACTCACCATTGTTGGTGAGATTCATTTCCATGTTACAGGCAGGTCCAGACTCTGCTCACCCTTGTTGTATGGTATTCCAGTGCTTCAATGTATCCCAAAGCACCGGTTTCACTTCTTATGAGAATTTGGCTCGTTTTTACTTTTCAACTGCCATGAAGACTTATATGAGCATTCTAGCAAGTGTCTTCTGGTGGACACAGCAATCATCCTGTTGGGCATACACATGGGAAGGAATTACTGGATCACACTGTGTTGCCTTAGTGAATACTGCAGTAAGTTTTTTAAGAGTGGTTTTGCACCAAAAAGATAATATTTTACTCATTTAAATAGACAAATATTTGAAAGCATAAGCAGCCCAAGTTGGAGATGCTGTGACAGATTTGGTACATTAATACATAATTTGTAGCACAACTCTACGCAGCCTAATACCGCTGGGCATTACGAAATAAATAGATCTGTTAATTCAAAACAAAGATTTGAGGTTAATCATTAGTCCAAGAAGCAGAAGAATAAACATTCATTCATTCATTAAATAAATAAAAATAAGCCATTCAGGATATGTATGGTAATGAAAGGATTTGTTTCTCACTGGAGGCATTTCTATTATGATAATGAACGAGATGAGAATGATTGCGGTCTTGCCTATTCTTCACCAGTGCATTGTAGTCAGTAGCCCATGTGAAAGCATTTAAAGATATGCAAGACTTAGAGAAGTGCAAAACAGGAAGAGAGACTGTCTCTGTTTGCAGAAGATATGACAGTCTACCTGTAAACTCCTGGAGACTCAATACAACTAACTCAACAATAATTCAGCAATGAAAAATAAAGCAAAATGGAACTTCAGAAACAAGAGCTTTCATTACGTTATTAATAACTGGTTAGAAAATGTAATGGTAGAGCAAATTCCATTTACAAATAAAACAAATAGGTAATGAAAATGAATAAGCAATAAGAAATGTACAAAATCTGAATAAGAAAACCTTAAAGCTCCTGATGACAGAAAAATAGATTTGAATGAATGGAAAAACAGTTCTTGTTCCTGGGTAAGAAAACCACATCTAATTTATAAATGTAATGAAATGTCAATAAAAGGGGCAATGCCAACAAGCATATTTTATCAAGCAAGGTAAGTCCACATTAGAATTTATATAGCTATAGGCATAAAAGATCACATTGCATGAATATATTTATATAAGATGTCTAAAATGGACAAGTTTATAGAAGCAAAAATATTAGTGACTACCTTAGTATCAGGAGAGGGTACAACACAGTAGAGATCTACTGATAACATGGGGCTTCTTTCTTTCATTCTTTCTTTCTTTGTTTGTTTGGCGGGACTGGGATTCAAACTCACGACCTTGCACTTGCCAGGCAGACACTTGTGCCACGGAGCTATCTCCCCAGCCCCATGGTTTCTTTAAAAAGCACAAAAATGTGCTAAAATTAAGTGCTAGTAGTGGTTTCAATATTCTGTGAATATACTAAAAAATACTGGTTCACAAACTTTAAGTGGGTGAAACATATGATATATATTATTAAATTTTACAAAGAAATATAAACATACAGAAATTATCACAGTGAAAAAGACGGACTACTAGTATACTAAAATATATAGTAAAGACTAATTAAAATATCAAGGTACTGGTGAATTAATACAAAGACAAACTAATAGAATAGAATGTAAAACTTAATAGACTCCATATATATGAAAATTTAGAATACAATAAAGGTTGCCTCTCATAACACTGGAACAAAAGATTGGCTTTTTAGTAAATAGTTATGGGATAACTTACTGATTTTATAAAAAAATAAAGTAAGATTCACACTTCTTCATACTTTATAAATTCTACATGTATTAGGAAAATCATGTAAAAAGTTTTAACAAAACCACTCAAGCATTAGAAAAAAAAATACGTACTTCTTGTTAATTTAAGTGAGAAGAATGCCTTTTTAACTGACACATAAAAACCAGAAGCAACACAAGAAAATAGTAATAAACACACAAAAAATAAGTATTTTTTCATGACAAAGAAACATAATAAAGTCAAAAGATAACTGGTATAGCAGTGGCATGTCAGATAGTATTATAACGTATTTCTCAGATAAAAACTATAAAGTGTGGAAAAATAATTTTGAGACTATCCAAATATAGCAATCTAAAAACACTAGAAGCAGTTGAGAGCAGACAGAAACTAGATGGGTATCTAACCCTGAGGAAGTAACCTGAGCTAAGGCACTTTTGGGTCCCACAGGTCCCCACTCCAGGGCTTCTGGATCTCACCCAAGGGCACCTCCTAAATTCTAGAAATCAGATAGAAACCTTCAGTCTTCCTGACTAGAGCGATCAAAGGATGAAGCTCCAAGATATTATCACAGCTGAGAAGTGAAATGGGAAATCAATAAAAAGAGAGAGCCACAGAGGAGGTGCTCCAAATAAAGAACACAAGCTATAAATTTCTCAGTGTTTTGGAACTATGCATGTACGAGACAGGCTCCAAAGACTGAACACAGTGGTCACTAGGCTAAGAAATTAGACAACATGGGGCCCGGCGGGATGGCTCAGTGGTCTAAAGCGCCTGCTTGGGAAAGCTTGGGCGACTTCAGGGACCGCGGTTTGATCCCGGGCACCACATGCTGCGCTAGCCCTGCCGTCAGGGCGGGCTAAGCCGGCCATAAAAATGGGTGAATAAACAAATAAAGGTTGTGAAACAAGAAAAAAATAAATAAATAAAATAAAATTTAAAAAAAAAAAAAAAAAAAAAAAAAATTAAAAAAAAAAAAAAAAAGAAAAGAAATTAGACAGCATAACTGCTGCTGCTCCCAACAGCTAAGATCAATTTTGAAATTTGAGATCAGCTGAGTTCATTACCTGCTAAAGCAGAAATCTAAATGTCTTCAGAGAATCTATAACAGAATCCATAACCTGTAGATATGCCATTCACAATATCTAGAATACAATAAAAATCCTTAGACATACACAAGTCTGTATGCATGCACACACATATATACTCACCCACACAAAACCCCCAAGAAACAGTACCTCCTATGTAAGAGAAAAAGGCAAACCACAGAAATTGATCATAATGTAACCAACATGTTAGATTTATCAGATAAAATGTTTGAAAGCAGTAAATGAAACTATGTTCAAGAATATAAAAGAAAATAACCTTATAGTGAAAGGACAGATAAAACTCTGTGTGCAAATACAAACAATAAAAAGTCACAATAAAAATTATGTCCAAAATTACATACGAAATAAAAAAACTCATTAGTTGGACTTAACTGTACATAAGGGAATCACATAAGAAAGAATTTAAGATTTTTAAGAAATGATGAATCAATGTAATCCAATCAAAAGAGATACACGGAAAAAAAAAAATCCCGGTCACTTGTGGAGCACCACCAACAAGCATGATGTACACATAAGTACAGTTCCAGAAGGACAGGAAAAAGAATGAAAGAAAGATTTTTATGAGAAATAATAGCAAAACATCCCTAAGGTTGTTAAACCAACATTTAAAAGAAAACAAACAAAAACACTGAATGCCAAACCATACACTATATATCTCTATACATCTACATCTATAGATCTCTATAGATGTACAGAGATATAGATATATATATAGAGAGAGATCACAGTCAAAAATAAAAAAAAAATCTTGCAAACAACAAAAGAAAGGTTTTATTTTGTGAGGGGTTTATTTGGTGCTGCCAGGTATGGAACGCAGGACCTTGTGCTTGCCAGGCAAGCACTTATTCCATTGAGTTATCTTCCCAGCCCCCAAAGGAAAGTGATAAATTACATACAAGGGATTAATAATATGAGTGATTTTCAAATTTTTATCACATAAAATGGACACCAGAAAATAATGGAACCACACAAAGTACTGGGAGAAAAAGATATCAATCCAGAATTCAATATCAATCCAGGGAAAAACTCTTCAATAATGAAAATAAAGAATATATTTTCAGACAAATAAAAACAAAATTAATTTATGGCCAGCAGGCATATGCTATAAGAGATACTAAGAAATGGAATCATACACTGCAGGACTCAGTGAAACTGAAAAGGACCAAACAGCATACAAACAACAGAGCTGAAAGTTAGTTCTTAAAAATAAAAATATTAATAAAACTGATAAACTTCTACTTAGACTACAAAGTAAAAGGGAGTACCTACAATCCAACAATTCCAGCATTCAGGAAAGCTGAGTTAGGAAGATGGTAAATTCCAGCAATCTAACAAGACCCTCTCTCTAAAAAAATTTTTTAAAGGCTGGATGTAGCTCAGTGTGAGAAGTCAGATAAAGTGAACCGAGTTCAATCCTCAGCACAAGAGCAAGAGCGAGAGAGAGAATCAGGGACATCAGAAGCCAAGGAGGTAGCTCAGCAGCACAAACAGCTGCCTGGCAAGTGCAAGGTCCTGCGTTTAGTCTCCAACACAAAAGAAGAAAAGGGAAGGAAGGAAGGAAGGAAGGAAGGAAGGAAGGAAGGAAGGAAGGAAGGAAGGAAGGAAGGAAGGAAGGAAGGAAGGAGGGAATGAAAGAAGGCAGGCAGGCAGGCGACATCACCATAGATATTGCAGGCATATAAAGAACAATAAAACATATTACGAACAACTATATGGCAATAAATCTGACAATTTAGATGTAATAGAATAATACATTGAAAAAATACAACTGACACATGATTTTTAAAATGCTACTAGCCCATACTTATTAGAAGTATTAACAAAATTTTCTCACATATGAAATTCCAGACACCCAGATGGTTTCTTTGGTGAATTCTACTAAATATTTCAGAAAGAAGTAACACCAAATTTGGAAAAACTTTTTCTAAAATCAGAAAAGAAGGGACAATTTTCCCTACATAATTTTTACTTCCAATATATCTTTCATATCAAAAAACTAACAAAGACATCCCCAGGGAAAAGCTACAGAACATTCCTCATAATGCTAAATCAAAATTCCTCAGCAAATCGAAGGCAAAAACATATAGAAGAGATGATTTTAAACAATGAGGTTTTTTCAGGATAATATGATTTAATACTTTTAAGCCATCAGTGCAACCCAGAGAGTAATAAAACGATAGGGAAAGTAGACATATGACTACTTCATAAAGTAGATACATCATTTCACAAAGCCCAGCGGCCCTTCATGATAATGGAGGAATTTTTTTTCTTTTTATTTGGTATAATGGTGGAATGGTACACACTCCTTTCATCCCATTAAGAACAAGTTGATATCATATTTTCTCCCCACTGCCATTCAATTTTGCACTGGAGGGCCAGTGATGGCAAAGATTTCAGAGCCTTCAATGATACAAATAGCTTGCTTTGGTATCTGCGCCATATGTCCATCATCGCTGTTTCAGACAATAAAATAAAGGAAGAAATAAAGGATGAAAAGATTAAAAATCAAAAAGTAAAATGTCCTATACAGATGCTAGCTCATGTAAAGCATCCAGAGGAACTTAGCCATGAACCATCAGTGAATGAATAAATTTATCAGCAAGGTCATAGGCTATAAAGTCACTATTTAAAAATCAACTACACTTTTATTTATTATCAGCAAAAATACAGAGGCATAAGAACTTTTAAAAGGAATTCTGTTTCTCATACTGAAACATTTGTTTCTGACTGAAGCATTAAATGCTTAGAAACAAAGTTAATAAGAGCTGTTTAAGATCTCTGCAGAGAAAATTACAAACTTAGAAACCCAAATAAATGAAAACTCCATATTTTAAAATATACATTTTGCTCAAATTGACCCACAGGTGAGGCAGTGTAATCATAATCCCAGCAGGCTTTCAGAGACTTTGACAAATTGACTCTGAATTTTACTTGGAAATAGAAAGGACCTGGAATCTCTAAAGTGACCCTGGGAAAAGGGAACCAAGCGGGCCCACTTTCTACTCCCTGTGTCCTTTTAAAAATCACACAGTCTGACTCCACAGCTTCATGAGCCAAGCTTGTGTGATACTTGCAGAAGTTTATACAAATATATTAATAAAAAAAGAATAGACAGCCTAGAAGGAAATCCACTTACAAGGCTAATTAATGACCAACAAAACCAAGACAATCTAGAGCAAAAGGAAATTTTTTTTAGCAAATGACGTTAGAACGAGTACAAACCCATATGGAAAAAAATCTCAAATCCTATCTTAAGTCACACACAAAAATTAATTCAAGATGAATGATGGATTTTTTCCCCACCCTGGCACTAAGGATTAAATCCAGGGCCTTACATACCTTAGGTATCACTGAGCTATATCCCTGGCTTTTTCATTTTTTAATTAAATCCCTTATTTGCGTGCTTGCTTGGGGAACCAGGGTACTGAGTCCAGGGCCTTTCTCTGAACTCCATCCCCAGGCTTTTAAAGTTTTATATTTTTTGACACAGGATCTCAACAAGTCACTAAATTCCCCAGTCTGGATTAGAATGTGCAGTCCTCTTGCCTCAGCCTCCTGAATAGCTAGAATAACAAGCCTGCACCACTGCACCCAGTTTAGACCATTACACATAATACAACACTAACACTGTTATGGTTTATGTCTAGTTGTCCCCCCAAAGCCTCATGGAGTCATTGGGCGGGGACTTCTAGAGTTTGAGACTTGATCCGTGATCCCTGGGATTATGGGTTTTAGTACTGATGGGATTATGGGTGGAAGTACTTCTGGGATTATGGGTGTAGCCTAGGGCGGGAGCTAAGGCAGAGAGCCTGAATGTAATATAAA